>JAQMCX010000037.1:2059951-2121684 GCA_029814765.1 Acanthurus leucopareius | reverse complement strand
CCACCGTTTCAAATAAACCCCCCACATGTCACCCGCCTCCCAAACTCCCCCACAATACACAACCCCCCCATTAAAAACACCCCCCCCCCCAAAAAAAAAAAAAAAAAAAAAAAAGCCCATTTGCTCAGGGCATGTCTTGTTTCCATTTGGTTTTTTGAGCTCTCTGCCAGATGGGAAATTTGAGTTTCTTTCTTTTTTTTTATGTTTGTTGAGGGTCAAAGCTAAAAAGGCTTGTCTGCAAAATTGCAATTCAATTTTTTTTTGGCACCAGGGCCAAATCTGCTGCTGAAATTTGATGGTGTTTGAGGACATTTTGAGTATTAAACTTTTACTAGACCTGCAGCTTTAATTACTTTGGCTTACAGGTCATGTTTTCTACATTTGTCCAGTCAATAAACCAAATATCTATGCTCATGAATTTAATACAGTGAATCTGCAAGTAGCTGTTTTTTTCAGCCAAAGATGTGTTTTTTCCTCTCTGGGATTATTGTGAATTTTGTTTCATGGTTGAATATGAATATTTCTGCATGCATCCTCTGAGAGATTCTTGCAGAATAGAAAAGAAATCTATCATTTATTATGATATCCAGATGCTGTTGAATGCTGGAGCCCCGGCTCCTTCTGTTTTTGTGGCGGAGGAAGCTTCTGAGAGCGGTGGAAAAAGGTCTTCGCTGCAGAGGCTACAGAGTCAGAGCTGTCCTGGGCCACAGGGAATGGATTGCCTATTTGTTGCATCAGTGATTTAGCAGTCGCAGAGGCGGGTAGAGGGAGTGGATGCAGCGCCCCGGAGGAAGCCACCGTCTCCAAACTTTTTTTTGGGAACAATTATTGGAATTTTTTTTTTTTTTTTAAAGTGGCTCTGTGGACATGTAACAGAGAAATGGAGACAAACAGATTGCCAGAGAGAAATTAGACGCAAAAGAAACCTTTGAAAACAACGATTTAATGGGTCATTTAAGCTGTAATCCTTAATATTTCAGTCCTGGTTGATTAATGACACCTGTGTAGCAACAGCAGAAGCAGCATAAGGTTACTGCAAAGACTTGTTAGCACCTGTATTAATGACTGAAATTGTAATTGCTAACAGTCAGTGCTATCTGTGGGGACAAATGCTTTCCTTCTCCTGCAGCTGCTTCACAGCTAACATGTTTCTATAGTTGAATCTTGTCAATGACGGGCGGATGTTTGCATGGCATGGAGGAACTTAATACAACTTTAAGAAAATTCAATTAAGTGAACAATAAGGCAACAGTGTTCATAGGCAACTGCTGCAACTAAGGCTCCATCTTAGAAGGGAATCCAGACAGTAACAGTTCATTTGGACCCAAATCTAAATAATGTATAAAATCACTGGTCAAAATTAATAAACAATATGTGAAAAATGTTGATATTTTGCCGCAAAATTAAACTAAAAATGATTTTTTTTCCCCCCTCACAGGTGCAATGTTTTATGGCGTTAACACAATTGGCTTTTTTTCTCTCAGCTGTTTTAAGCAGCTGATTGGCTTTTGGGAAAAAAGGGGCGGGATATGTGTCATACAGTGTCATTTCTGGTGCTGCAGACATTTCTATTTGAAAATGTTTACATCCACTCATAAAAACTACCTTTAAAGGGAGATCATTGCTGATTGTAAATACATAGACTGGCTTATGGTGAGGTAAAAAAAAACAACATAAAAAGAATAAAAAAATGATTCTTGATTTAATTAAAACTATAGGACAGCTTACTTTGAAGTGCTTTTGTGAGAATGATGTGTTTACATTTCTAATGTGACGCTACCTGGTGTTTTTTGTGTGTCAGGTCCTCACAGGTTATAAAAGTACTTGATATAAAAGCATGTCTTGATTCATTTTCTTGACGTTATCTGAGTAGATATGCTGCGCCGAGCTGTAGAAAGAGCCTCTTTAGAGGCAGCATACAAGCCCGAGATATTGATTAAAATTCTACGTGAATTCCGGAAAACTGATGAGCTGCTAAATGCCCGAGGAGCTCTGGCCGCAGGTACCCACATCTCACCTCTGTGGCCGGCAGCCAGCTCTCATCCAGTCTGCAGCCACAGAAAATCTAATACAGATGACTTCATCATTTTTGCCTAGTGACCTTTCTGGCATCCTTTCCTTCTCCACTCCTCCCCTCTTCCTCCTCCTCCTCCTCCCCTTTCCTTCTCCACATAGAGACACATAGACACACACACACACACACACAGGCTCCACCAATGCAACCTTCACACAGTCACTGCAGCTCTTTAAATGCATACCCTGCCTGCGTCTATCTGGTTGTATTTCTCTCTCACCTTGCCTCCCCCTCTTCCAACGCACCTCCCACCGCACCCCCCCCCCCATCTCAAGGGCATTATTCATAGTGAGGTTGAACATAGCTTCAAGGTTAAGTGCCAGCACGTGTGCCGCTGAAAAAACTCTGCTGAGTTGCATTCGATGTCGTCGCCATCGCTGCTCTCGTTTTTGGCAGCTCGCGCTGATCGCATTTCATCCCAAAACCGATGGGTCCTTGGCGCCGTCGTCACCGGCCCCACCGCCGCTGCAGGCGAACAACAGCACCGGCAATCAATAGGTTTCAGTAGGGACTGTGAATGAAACTTAGTTTTATTTTGCAAGATTGTGCATTTTATAGGATGAAGGGATATTGATGACACTATTGGATAAGTGCTCCTTTCTCATACACACACACACACACAAACACACACACTTAGGCCAAATTTGGTTCAACAGCAATAGCTGTAATTCAATGTTAGATGAATCAGTGTTTTTTAAGGACATTACTGATGTTTGAGGTCCAATTAGGTGAAGAGAAGTCTGTTTTTTCTTAGGTTGATTACTTTCAGATTACTGCTGACTAATACAGGCTTCTGCACATCATCTGACCTTTTTGCCTCTATTCTCTGAGTCAGTGGTCCCCAACCTTTTTTACACCACAGACCGGTTTCATGTAAAACATTATTTTCATGGACCAGCCTTTAAGGTGTGGGGGATAAATACATCAAAATAAAATGATACGACTAGCATAAAAGCAAATATAAGTTCACAAAAATACAATTCATCATTGTGTTGAGTAAGTGGGAGCCCTGAGCTTGTGTCTCCGCAACGAGCCGGTCCCATCTAGGGGTAATGGGGGACAATGACACCTGGTGTCAAGGTTAATTTTTAGAAATAAAACATCTTTCAGACTCTGATCATCAATTAATTTTTTTTTTCTGTGCGGCCCAGAATCAAATGACAAACCAACCAGTACCAGCCCACGGCCCGGTGGTTGGGGACGACTGCTCATATTTTATCATGTGTATGATGTAGATCTCTCTTTTTGGCTTTTTAACCCTTTTATTAAATCAAAAATAAAGAGGAGATCCAGTTAAAAACACTCAAATGAAAGAAAAAGGTAGGAAATCTCGAGAAGCCATAAGATAGGTTGTCTTCGAAACATTAAGTCAGGTTTTCAGGTTTTGTTCTTGGAGAGTCAAACCTTTCCAGGTCTGTACGTATGTGTGTGTGTGTGTGTGTGTGATACTCAGTCAAATTAATGCCATTATAGAAAATCAACTGTTTCTCTCTTTAAACCAACTGATTAGGACCAACCACTTCCCTTTCTGAAAACATACACACACAAAGACACACGCTAAACATACACTAGGTGAGCAATCAGACATAGTTTCGTAGAGGCTTCTCTCTCTCTCCACTCAATCCCTCGTTGCCCTTTTTTTCTGACAGACACACACAACATAAATAAATCCATCACTCTTCTTCTTCTTCTTGACTTCTCCAAGAAAACACACTCATGCGCAATTCTTCAAATTGCTCATCTCTTCTTCTTCTCCTCTCGATTTCTCTCTCTTTTTGACACACACACACGCACACACATACGCACTCTGCTCTCTACAGCCCTGGGGATGAGTTTGGGTGATTTCAAGGTTTTTGGGAGCAGATCATCTATGTTTACTGCCCTCGCCGTGCCAGGTGTAAGGCTTTACTTACAGGTCCTGAGGCTGATGTCCACTTCAGGGAGGCAGCTGTAGAGAGATTTAGTGGGATTATTCGGGGGAGAGGAGCAGCCGTCAGGGCATTATGGGAACCTCTGACAAAGTGGAGTCATGTTCCATGTGATGCTACCAACGCTTGGTATTTTTTTTGAGCAAAAGATGCATAAAAATACACTTTACCTTTGATTCTCCCGGATTAAATACAATATGCTTTTGGTCATTTTGCTCCGTTCACCTAATAACATGCTGGGTAAATGAATACATCACCTGGTTCGTTCATATTGGATCTTAAACTGCAGATTCAACAACTTTCTCTTGATCATTAAACTTGCAGTTTTAAAGCAGGATTAAATCTTAAAAAGTGCCTGCAGTGTGAGGACGAATTGAAATGTACTAGCGCTAACGCTGGCGTGTTTTTACCTGAGCAGAAATGTTGCCAACTCAATTTTTTTTTTCTTTTTCCCTTTTTTTTTTTTTGATGTGTAAATTTCTCAGCTTGGCATCCTCGACTGTTATCCAACAGCCATCTGTCTTTGGCTGAGATACGTGCAGATCAATTTTATTGAGGCTCATATTCGACGCTGAGGACAACCTTGAGACCAACATGCCTGCCGATGTGATGCTCAGACGAAGGCTCCGTAGTCAGCTGAGGACACAGACACTGAGTTATTACTTTCATATGTGGGAGGAAGAAGAAGAGGAGGAGGAGGAGGAGGAGGAGGAGGAAGAGGAGGAGGAGGAAGTGAAGGTGGAAATGAGTTACGGACTTGAACTCTCCTCCCGTCCGTGCTCATTTTCATCTCCAAATTACCCAGCCTGGCCTCGACACGCAATAACTGTAAATCACAGCATGGGAAGAGATGATTTTGCTATTTCCAAAGGGCACCGAAGTTATAGCGGTGAATAACAATACATTGGATCAAAGAGAACCAAAAGACTAATTAGACGGCATCAATAATGAGTTGCGGATGTCTTGGGTTCATGGCCACCCGTCCAGAGGTTAATAGATGAAGGGGGAAACTCGTACTGCTGACATCCCATTGACACTGACGCTCATTGTCTCTGAATATGCAATGAGACTCCTTATTCATAAGCTCCCCCCCTCTTGACAAAATGGAAACAGATGATCTGAATTACATTTACAAGCTCCATCATCCTACATAGTGGTCAGGCTCCCTCGAAGTCGCCTCCAGGAGGGGAGGTGGTGGTGGTGGTGGTGGTGAGGGGTGGTGGTGGGGGGTTCAGTCAATAAGCTGCCCCTCCGTTTGATGCCGAGAGTTTGTTTTTTCCAGACATCAAACCCGATTTCCCTTGTCAAGAGCTGTTGTCATAGCGACTCGCTGACTGGCTGAGAGGAGCGCTCAGTCTTATTGGATGTAGTTAACGTCTCACGACTGAGTGAATGAGGCAGTGTGACAGCGGAGACTTGTGATTCGGTTCATTATATTCCACGTCCGACATTTCCTGGCACCTGAAATAGCCCATCAGCTGAGAGGAGGTTTTTTTTTTATTTTATTTTATTTTATTTTATTTTGACAGGGAGCAAATCTTTCTGCATATAGCACATCCTCCACGTTCTCTGGCAGAAAAGGAAGAAGCACCTCATCAACCTTATTTTCATAATATGATTACCCTTGTTGATTTATGCATAAGACACAAGACATGCTCCTCGGCTTGCGTATTAGTCTGGAAAATGCAAATCAATTGGCTGTGCAATGGAGGAAACTTTGTCTCTCTGCATACGGTGCAGACAAAGTCTAACACTGCGGATTAGAGCAGTTAAGAGGGAATATTGGACATAATGAGGGATGAAGAAAGATCAGAATGCTGCTTTGATGAACGTTTAACATCATCCCAGTTGCATCGATGCAACATCTACGAGTGAATGTTGGCAGTAGTGGAAGAAATATTCAGATCTTTTACATTCATTAAAGTACTTTTACCCCACTGAAAATACACCATTTCAAGTGCAAGTCCTGGGATCAAAATCTTAGTATTGATATAGAAGTACACAGATTATCAGCTACATTATTTCAAAGTATCACATGAAAAGGTGCTCATTCAGCAGTTCAATGGTACCTGGCAATGTTTTGCAATTAGATCTGATGTGTTTAGTTTAAAAAGTCATCTTTCCATAAGCTCAGCAACAGTCCCGTATTCAGCTATGTGAGACTGCATTGTCCAGCTACGCCCGGAAGCTTTTCAAAATACTGCATTTATCAGTAGACAGACTTACTCCTTTTGGTTTTTTTTTAGAAAGAATTGAATCAAAATCACCAAATGTGGAGATACATGGTTGCCACTGAACAAAGAGGATATTAAAAATGTAATATGCAAATTGGTAGCCTAAATCCAGCTCTCAGACATAGCCTATATAGTGGAGCCAATAGTGCAATATTTGCATCTGAAAAGTATTGGAATATAAGTTTACTGTTGCATAAAATATTAAGTAAAGTATTTGCACAACTACTTTAAATTTGAATTTAGCTACGGCACCTAAAAAAACATACTTAAATCTCTGCTATTCGGATTTTCTTGACTTTCAGTATAAAGCCAGTCACAGTGTTAGTTTGGCCACTTAGCACCTCTGTGACATGAAACATCTGAAAAAACATAAAAGTTACCTTTAGATTCTATACAATAGTTAAAAAATAAGCCTCTGTGTGTACATACAAATCCTGTTTAAGTTCTGTAAGAGGTTAAAGCAGTTTTTATAAAGTCAAAAGGCAGGTTGAGGAGTGATTGTTTAGGGCTTGTTACATGCTCTGTATATCTATAGTGTGTACCTATTTACAGGTACAGTCACATAAGACAAAGCTGTATTATCTTAGTCTGTATCGTGGTTGATTTAACTTTCCACATATCTCCAGACTTTTTTTATTTACCAGTAGAGAAAGGAAATTTTTTCCTCACCCCAAAATTCTTTTGATTCTGAGCAGTTTATTATTAGTCCTCATACAGCGGCTCATCGGCAGCCTTTGTGTCACTACAGTTACCACTGCACAGAGAGGCCTCGTCATCACCATGGCAACTCTGCTCTCAGGGGTGAGCAAAGGTTTCCGTTTTTTTTTTTTGCACAACTTTTCAAAACATGTCATTTAAAAACTGTTTAGTGTTACTTTTCAATCAGCCAGCGTGACATCTGCGATACCCACATGCAAAATTAAGAGTCCAATGAGACCAAATAATAGCACCCTGTACCTCACTTCAGTGTTATACTGAAATTATAATTAAGAAAATAAACAGTTAACAGTTTGATAAGCACAGTTGTTCGACCATTATTATGTAATTTATAGGTGTAGTTATTGCACATTGACTGATGTTCAAGTGACATTTACACCACTGCTTATTAGTGTAATACATCTGGCTTAAAGGCCCTTCAAGATCCTCCGTTTCATTGTCTAATGACTTGTGATAATGACTATTTGCCCTGTTTTCTACAACAGATGTGAGCTGCTGCCGATTATCATTTTTTATTTCCCCTTCAGGCTGCTTTAGAAGCTTAAGATATTGTCAACCAGAAAGTATTTTTCACTGGGAATTATGTCTGTGAACAGACTGTACCGAGCTAAAGCAGAGAGAACAGAACACTGAGGTTATTATTTGTTACCATTCCTGTTCCTGCACTCCTTTTATTATATTATATATAAATATATATATTAATTTATTGCTGTGTCTGTTTTGGTTTGTGCAAGCAACTGGAATTCATTATATCAGCTATTTTAAACAGTATACTCAAGAATTGCCTTAACTTTGCATCTTTAAGAATGACACAATGCTGACCCTGCTGGAATATATATTATTTGCTGACTGTCCCACATGCTGTTGTGGTCATTAGCTTCCAGATATCAGAATCTAGAGCCCCAAAACAATCAGCTGTCGCAATTTTTAGCCATTTGTTGAGGCAAGTGTTAAAACTGAAACAGAGAACTGCATCGTGTCAAATTATGTCTACATTCAACCACTGTGCAGTATAATTATAGTTTAATTGAGGAATTATTGCCTTGCACACGGGTGGGTGTGTGTGCCATCATTATTAGGTGTCTCATATGTTTTAAATAAGCATAATTATTTTCTGTGTGTTTTGCAACTGCGCAACACATGTCTGGTTTTGAAAATGAACATCTTTATTGACTGTGTTTATGAAGTCAAATTTGCGAGGCATACACTAATTTTTGTATGTGAGTAAAGTTTGCTAACATATGCTAAAACTAGCCACAGTGAGTTGCTGTTCTAATGTGAGGAATCAAACACTGGTTCATGTCGTGAAGGTGGTGGTAGCATGTTCATACCTAGAACCACAACTCTGAGTTTTAGGAAGAACATATGGAGAAAAATAAAAGAAACATTTTTCCCATCAAATTTATTTAAACCCAAGGTGATTCATTAATATGGCCACTTGGGGGCAGCAGAAACATTGTGAAACACAAAATTAACATAGCCTTTAAAGTTGATATGGTAAACCTGCTAGCAAACTGCTGCTAATTAACATATCCAGTAGATAAGTAGATAAGAAAGACCATTATTAACTTTCCCTTTTGCTCTGTCTTGATCACCTGCAGAGGGAAGAAAATTGGAGGTTGTAGCAACTTAATGCTTATTTGAGTTGTGACTGGATCAAAACCATAAGTTTCAAAAACCAAAACAATGAGCTGAAAGGATGCTAAAATACCTCAAAGACCTGAGCAGAACTGCAAGGTCGGGCAATCATTTTCTGTCAGTTCATTACTATAAGCAACATTTTGTTTCTTCGTACACATAGAACTTTAATCAACTGTTAAAATAAAAATATGGATTATAGCAGATTTAACATGACTGTGCTGTTTAACTTTGTGTATACTTTTGTAGTAAATCATTTTTGCCTTTCATAAATTTCTCTGATAGTTTCCGTCAGTGTTTTTGTCATAACCTAATTTAATTTTTATCAGCGTGCATTTCAACCATGGCTTTGTGATTTCCCCCTGCTCATATCTGTTATATTGTGTATTGGAAAAAATCATTTGTTGTCTTTTCCTTGTCCCCAGATTAATTAAATGTGCCTTGAGTTGTTTGTTGCCATTCTTACCTTTTATTATTTCCTGGTTAGAAATAAACAGTGATGATCTGATTACTTACCTGCTCTGAGTTTATTCCTTTTTTTTTAACCATGAATATCATCAAACTTTTTAATCCTGCTCTCAACTTCAGACGCCAAATCGTCTTGTGTTTACCGGATATTCCCAATTTCAATTTCACCTTAATTTTATGTTTCTTACCACACTGCCTGAAAACCTGTCACCATTTCTAAATAAAATACTCTGACATATTTTGAACATAGCCCTTCCTTTATTACTTTGTATGTAATTTTTGGGTAAAATAAAAAACAAAAACTACTCAACCTCACCTTTTGACATGGTCTGGCCTCTGAAATCAATACAATGATTTCATGGGTAGATGTTTGCCTAAATGCACAACAGCGACTTAGCCTGGATCTGAAATAAGTCTAAGACTTGTATCTTGCCGTCTCTTTATACTCTTGTTCTTTAAAGCTGAGCGTATGTGCAAGAAGAGCAGAATAATGAGGTGAAATTCAACTGTGAAATAAATAAGTGGACAAAAGTGGATCATCCCTCTTGATGTATTGCGTAAGACAAAGACATCTATCTAGAAAGGCACTAAACCAATGTACTTGCCTGTGAGGCAAGGAAAAGGGGGGGGAAAATGGGAATCCATCAGAAATAAATTGTAAATTGGCTTAGATAAAGCTGTGTTTATGTCATAGCAGAAAAACAGGGTCATTTCATCAGAGCTGTGCTGTATTGCTTTAAGCAGAACTGTTATGGACATTTTTACTACTTTAACTAGACTTTAATCATGTCAGATGTTGTTCATCCAGATCTTAAAAAATCCTCTTAGAAGCCTTATCACAAACACAGTGTCATTTCGATTTAGAGATGGAGAAGTTGCGTTCATGTACAAAGGCGTGTCAGAAACGGTTAGAATCAAGTCTAATGCAGAGAATAAGGTAGCCAAAGCAATCGAGGCGTTTTAGATAGAGCTGAGGCAGATCTCTGACTAAAAGCCAAACAGTCAAAAAACCAGCGAGACACATCCTGAGACAACTGGATATATTGCACATCATTTTGAGAACCTCTTAATGCTCCTTTAAAGAACATGGACATTTTGACAGCAAGCAGGAGGAGACGCACATCTGAAAGGAAAACAACAGCATTCATGTACGTTCACTCCAATTTTTCTGACATAACAAACCTGAAGTGATAAAGACAGGATTTACAACAACATACATCCATCTAGATTATGGACTAAATAGTGATGATTTTTTAGTAAATATATATTTCGTCAGCAGAGGGATGAGGCGGTTGGATGGTCTGACGAGACATGAGACTGTTGACATGGGAATCACAGCTCCTGTCATACAAGATGAGCATGCTTATAGCTCAGCTGAGTAAAGGAAAAAATACAGTGCTCCAAAGAGGATGTGGGAGTGTGATATACATAGAGGAATCCACAGAGAGAAAGAAAAAAATACAGAAACAACATTATGCAACTATAAATGACTGCTATAAAAACAGTTTAATGGTACACCGACTCAAACTAGGGAGAATGCTGCCTCCTTTATTCTCACTCCAGCCCTGAGTGTCTGTTCTTGCGCTATGTAACTTTGGTTAAACTGGCATGATCTCTATGATAAGTGTATCACATGTTACTTCACACATCTCCAATTGTGGGTCTTCAGCTAGCTAGAAGAAGAAGAAGTTAGCTTAGTATTCTCAATAGGGACCAATTCTTGCATAATCTCACATAAAAAAAGGGATTTTACATAGTTTTTGAGATTAATTATTATTGAGTTTAGTAGTTTTTCTCTTCAGGCTTTTATTACTTCCTCTCTCTGTTTCTTCCTTGCCCTTTTTTTCCCTCTCTCATTTGTTGTCTCTCTCTCCTGTTTGTATGTGTCAGTCTCTTCCTCTGTCATTTGACAGTTCATCCTGTTTTTCACTCACATCTCTGCATTCCTCTTTGTCTGTTTTTTGCTCCTTGGTTTATCTTGGTTTGTGGTTTATTTCAGTTTTTGTATTTAATTGTCAGTTTGCAGCTCCCTGGGTTTTGTTTGCTTGAAACAGCTTTGTTTATTTAAGTTTGCTTTTTAAATTTTACTGCTGTGCAGTGTTTTGCTTTTGGGTCCTGTTTCGAATAACCTGATAAATTAACCATTATTTGGAAATGGAAACAAAGAAACAAACAAAAGGGATTAAATTATGATATCAATTTATTTCTTGAATCATTCTTGATGTTTTTTTCCTTCTCTGTTTCTAGAGGATGTGTTTCCAACGTGCACGGGCAAGAGCTCTGCTTCCTTGGGGTCTAAACTGATCCCTGCGGAGCTGTAAAGTCTGATATGAGGTTATCTGGTCCATCTGCCAGCAGAGTGTTGCACCTCAAGCTGTAAATCTACATGAACGTGTAAAGCAAGACAACAAGGGTACTAAAGAAACAAAACCTCTGAGTTGGTGTGGGGAAAGCTTTCTCAGATTTTGCTTTTTTCTCTCTTTTCACCTTCAGTGCATCACTCAAGCCAACAGAGAGGAGTTCATACCGGGCAATCAAACAACAAGAATTTATTTAAACAAACACTGACAAATCGCAGTGTTTATTCATTATGGCTATGAAAATAACTTGATATCAGTAAAAGTTTCTAGGATGTTGTGAAACAGACCCAATATAAAAAGGAAATTTCCACTTTTTAAAATGTCAGGGGTAGAATGAACATGTAATAGTTCTTTGCAGAAACATAATATTGATTTTGAATCTATATAGCACTGCAGGACAGATGTACTTTTACTTAACAACAAAGAAGGGAACATTACTGTGGCTATGGTTCGATGAAGGAGGGAGCCTCTGTATTTCCTGATGTAATCTGACTGAAACTAGAGCATATTATTTTTGTTAAATAATTTAAATTACTGGTGGTAAATTCAAAGTTATGTAGCTTCATTTCCATCAATGTAGTGCTTCAGAAATCCACTGACTTCCATAAATGAGGTGTGTTATTGCCATCCTGTTAGACAGTTTTATATTGATTTTTGTTAATGATGATGACGGTTTGCGTGACTGTGAGAGATACAAACACAGAGGAGGGTGTTTGTTCATACTGACTCAGCTTATGGGGGCACATGATAACAACTGAGATATTCAGTAGGTCACAGTTAAATTATGCAGCATAACACACGCATACACTGATTGGTTCGTGAGTTTGGAGCACATGAAAGGAATTTTCTTCTGCCTGTTAGCCAATGTTAAGGAAATGTTCCCAACCCACTTATTCCTAATGTAAGCTAATGTCAGTGGAATGTTTCCAGAAAAAAAAATTAGAATATTAGCCAATGTTTTGGCAATGTTCCGAGAAAACATATTCAGAATGTGAGCCAATGTTATGGGAATTTTCCTTGAAAATGTTGTCATAATGTTAGTAAATGTTAATAAAATGTTTCATGAAAACATATTCAAAATGTTAACCAATGTTATCGCAATATTTCCTTAAAAACATATTCATAATGTTAGTGAATGTTAGGGGAATGTTCCCTAAAAACATATTCAGAATGTAAACCAATGTTAGGGAAATGTTTCCAACTGACATAATTAGGATGTTAGCCAATATTAGGGGATTGTTCCCTTAAAAAAAAAAAAAAAAATCATAATGTTATAATGTTAGCTAATGTTAGGGTAATGTTCCCTAAAAACATATCAAGAATGTTAGCTAATATTAGGGGAATGTTCCCTTATAACATATTTATAATGTTAGCTAATGTTAGGGAAACGTTCCAAGAAAACGAATTCATAATGTCAGAAATGTTAGGGGAAAGTTTCCAGGAAACATATTCAGAATGTTTGCCAATGTTGGGGGAATTTTTCCTAAAAAACTATTCACAATATTAGCCGATAAAGAGGAATATTTCTAAACAACATGTTCATAATGCTAGTTAATTTTAGGGCAATATTCCCATAGAACATATTTTCAGAATGTTAGCTAATGTTAAGGTAATATTCCCTAACAACATATTCATAAAGTTAGTCAATGTTAGATGAATGTTCCCAGAAAACATATTCAGAATGTCAGACAATGTTCTGGTAATGTTCTTTGAGCATATGTTTAGAATGTAAGCCAGTGTTATGGAAATGTTTTTGAAGATATTTTCATAATGTTAGCCAATGTTAGGAGAATGTTCCCAGAAAACATGTTCAAAATGTTAGCTAATGTTGAGTAAATATTTCTAAAAGCTTTTTTTTGTTATATTTACTGATAATACGGCAATGTTCCCTAATAACATGTTTAGAATGTTTGCCAATGTTATGCGATGTGGGATAGGCATATGTTTTTGAAATGTGGAAGAATAATTATTTGCTCTATCTAATCTGCAGTATATGTCAAAAGAAGTCTGTTTCTACAAATCAATGTAAATGATGTTAGAGAAAGGAGTGAAGCATGAATCTTTATACATAAAAGTAGACATCCTCACTTTTAAATTATAAGAACAGAGTCATAAATGCATTTGATCTGCCAATCACATGAACTGAGTTGATAGAATTTGTTCCCTTGAATTGATGTTATGCTAATGAATGTTAGAGAAGCTTAACTAAAAAGGCATACAAGGGACTATATTTCACCCTGTGTAATTCATTCATTTCATTCAGTTCAGCTCTCAAGCCCCATGTGTTCCTTAGACAATCTTGTTTAAACCATATTCTGGTGTCTTTCATTTTAAAAAGCATCATTTTGCTTATGTTGTTCACAAAAAGGTAAAAGACCTCAGGTATATAAGAGTGCTGCTTCTTTTTATTCTCATATGTTGGAGCCAAGTGACAGCTGGTGATGTTGAGCTTTCCTGTTTGGCGTCATGATGGGACTGTTGCCTCACTGTTACTTTAGAAAATGCGGATACAGTCTGAAAAACTTTACTTATATTAGCTTACTGTTGCAGTAGCAAGGTGGTGTTGCATCAGGGTGTCAGGTTTCGTGCAGAGCAGCTGTTTCTTTCATGTTAGAGGGTTTTGATGATTAATCATTGTAAGGTAACCTCTTAACTACTAAAGACTCATGCATTTAAGAGTTAAAAAAAAATAGTTTGGCATTTTTAGAAGTACACTTATCACTTCCTTTACAAGGCCAGAGTAAAAATGCGCAAGAAAAAGTCTGCCACTATTATGTCTGTACAGTAAAAATTAACTTCCGCAAAGATATCCATTAGCTTATCTTAGCACAAACACAGGAAACAAGGGAGAGCCTAACCTAGCTTTGTCAAATGGAAAAACAAATGCCTACACATCTAAAGCTAGCAATTAAAACTATGTAAGTACTGTTTTTATCTAGTCTGGTTCAAAACTGGTGCAAAATGAAGAAGCTAGATATATGCCTCCGACACCTTTTTTTGACAATATACAATATTTAATGTACAAATCAAACTAACCTCATGCTAACTTTCGCAAGAAATTAAAGGATGAAAACAGAGCATTTAATTTGTGTTACTATCTCCTAATTGTTGTGTCGCTGAATAAATCCATGACATAATTTCTTACAATATATTAGTCTTGTTTGCCCTGATTTTTGGGACTGAGCTTGGTTTCAGGCCCTCACATACAGACACGCTGGAGGAGCAGCTCTGGTTCTGCAATAAACCCATCACATCTGTCCTTTAGGGGTTTTGTTTTGCTATACAACCGACACCAAATTTTGTATTTTGTACAGTTTCTGCTTTTGGAAATAATAAAACCTACTTAAAACAACCAGATTTATTTTTGTCAGCATTGCCTGGCAGGAGTGCAAATAAAAGAGATTGGCAAACCAGAATTGCAGAGGACAAAATATTGTATGATTCATTTTCAGGCACTCGAACACCACATTTGTAGGGTGAAAAGAAACTATAGGATAGACACTGTTGAGATTTTAAGCGCCTCTATGGTTCGAATAAGGAAATTATTTTGTGAACCAAGACAGTGACCTGCTGCACACAACAAGACTGCAAGACAGCCAAGAGATATGTTGGCTGGGTTTGCCAGAAATGGTTGGTGACAGTTTACCCAGAACAGGGACTGACCTCTCTACCTCTGCAAAACCCTCTTAACTGCTCTGAAGGCAAGACTCAACAGTTGTGTTTGGTCCTGCGATAAGAGTTGAATAACAGTGCTGTCCTGAGCTGTTTCTAGCCCAGTGGTTCTACCAACCAGATCATTTTTGCAGAAAAAACATCTTCATTTTCACAGTTGGACTGTGGTTAAATACCTTCATTAAGGACAATGTTCCTGTTCCGAGGCACAAAACTTCTGTTTAGCTCATGACACAACACAATAAAACTGTCTGTAGTTTATTTGATCAAATTCATTGTGTATAATTTGCACTTACTTCTTTCTTTTTCTTAAAGTTTACATTTAAAGCCAAAAGGTTAGTGAACATTCCAATAGGAGTTAAGTATTTTTGTTGAATGATGCTTCATTTTGTGTTGCTGCTATAGACAAATAAGGCCATCTGACAGGCAGCACCTTAACCCAACATACCTTAAAACTTCCTTTGAATCCTTAACACAAGCAAAGAGTAGATAATCATGGCCTGTTCAGCTATATATTTACATTTTATCTAACCAGGAGCTAAAAGCAGTGGCTAGCCCCTCCTAAATGGCTAGACAAATTAATCTAAATGCCAACCACCTAACAGATAACCACTAGTGAGCAACCTTTGTGGTCTGACTTGACATCTGATTAATGCATAGATCATCTATCAAATCATTCTGATAATCTATTGTTGCTTGTAGAAAGGTGAGAGAAAGCACTTTGCCTTTCACTTTTAGTATGCAGCATCAGAGTTGTGGCAGGATGAAAAGCTTTAATGCATTGCTAGCTACTTCCACAGTGTCTTTTTTGATGCCACTACCATGAGTTTGTCAAAGACAGGACTTCTTAATATTTTACTGAGTGGCTGTAATGCCAGGTCTTTAGAAGTTCTTCAACATATCAAAGTTTGATGACTAAAGGAGCAATATCCAAAGTTAAAGTTGAAGTGTCATGGGAAACAAGTGTTCTTGCTTTTTATTTATTGAAAGTTTAAAACTTGGTAAAATACTGTCAGATTGTGCTTTAAGTTTGGCATAATTCTAATGGGTGCAAAGAAGCTGTCACTGTCAACTCAGCGAGAAAAGCAAAGGAAATGAGCACAAACACAGAATGTGAAATAACAAAACCTCTTCTACCTTTGATTCATTATTTTGTGCTCATGTAGGAGCACATTTCTCAAAGTAAAAGGTTGATTTAAAAATAAATGTTTTTAAGGACTTGAATGTTTTTGCGTACAGAACTTAGAAACATTGCGGTTCCTTGGGTGCAGCTGCGGTGCATCTGAAATCTCTGTGCTCTCTGATGTGTCTTGTATTAGACAGCAGGGATAATGCTATGAGCCCAATTTAAACTGTAAGTACCTCTGTACTGACAAAGCAATCAATTCATGTCCCACATGCTGATATATATCCACATACACACATACACAGATGCACTGAGTACAGGAGGCATGATCAATCAGCTATGAAATGCAGGCAGTGTGTGATTAACATGTTTGTGCGCTGCATGTCTTCCCTCTCTCAGATGTTAATTCATTGATTGTGTGACAGGTGTGATAAACGACAGGTTGACTCTGGTTTTTATGCTTTACTCTACCGCTATATGTGTGAGATTCGTAAGAATATTGTATCTATAAAACCAGCATGTTTAAATTTACCTTCATGGTATGACATAAGGATGCGCGGCAGCTTCATGAAAGCTTCATTGGGATCTCTTTTTGCACATTCTGGCATTGACACAGAAAATAAGGATCCACAGATACTGACATTGCTTGAGCAAGTAAGAGAAGTGGAATGTTTCCTATTATTAAACCCAGCTTCCTGTCACGGAGAGGTGAACAAGGAGGTGCAGTAAACACGCAAGGGGTGACAGCGCTGATGGAAAGGAAAACGGCTGCCTATAAATAACATCAGCGCGTTCACTGGCCCCTGTAAAAAATGATGATGGAATACATTTGAACCCTGAATGCCTGGTAAAAGAAGTGACAGATATATAGCACGCAGCTAACTGATGATAATTGGCTTTTTTGCTTGTGCTCATGTATATCTTTTGCTGAAGAAAGTGATAAAGATAAGGCTTCCCGCTGAAGAAGAAGAAGAGGGAGTGATGGTCAAGTGGGGGGTTTGTGCATCACACAGATGCACTCCATTTAGTTTTTTTTATAGCAGGCAGTAAACCGGTGGGCAGAGTTTTGGTCATTTGCAGGTAAAAAGACATCTTGTCATTTAAGTTTAACCTGAAGCCATTATTAAATTAAACCTGTTGCATGTAAGAATACAACTGAATGTGTGTATCCAAAATCTCAATTTCCCTTTTTATCTCTCTTAAATATAACCCTATGAAATTCCTGTATGCCAACTTGTCATCTGTAAACTAAAACAGAAAGAAATCCAGTCAAGTTCTGGCTGAGATTCAACAACAGACTATTTACAACCAGTGTCAAATGAAAGGAAGACATTGCTTTTGTTTCAAGGGATCAAAAAAGGCCCAATAAGTTCTGAACATCTGTAAACAAAAAAACAAATTTGGGAAAGGACTGTGTTTTTAACTGATTATGGCTCACAGACATACTGTATGAAATTCGTGATGATGGATTGCATGTAAATGTAAACTGTGTCTCAATGAAGTGGTCCAACAATTTAAGAAAAGTGTCTTTCCTTCTTGAAAACAATGATGAACCACTCTCGTAACTTGCACGCTAAATATTTAGCTAGAGCCAAGAGGTGATTAGCTTAGCATAGGTCATTAGCATAAAGTTTGAAGCGGAGGTGAAACTGCTAGCATGGCTCTGACCAAAGAAGCAAAAACGCGGCCTTCTCTTTCAGCTATGCTAAATTAGCTTTGGCTAATAATAATCTTAACAAAAGAAACTAACATCACAAAATATTGACCTATTCTCTTGAAAAGTAACAAACCAGAAAGTTTGGAAAGTACTGGTAAATGGTCATCCATTTGTGGAGCTACCATCCCATAATCATATTTGAGGCTATTGCTTGTCATTTTTGAGCATTTGTCATTTTAGCTCTTCATGTTCTTTTAGAGGCAGAGGGTGTAAACCACTCTTTTATATCAGTACATGGAGATGGTCTGCCTTGTAATGACTGAAGTGGCTGTGTTTGTGTTTGTGCATGTGCATGTGCGTGTGTGTGTGTGTGTAGGGGGGGGAGCAGTCAGCCTTGCACTGAGTGACCTTGTTTAATCCAGCACATACATCACACATGCACAGCCGCACGCAGCCGGAGGCGTTAAGCACGCAAACACACAGTCACGAGCATACACACATGCTTCAAGTTGCGCACACAGACACACAAACACGAACATGCAAACACACACACGCAAGCATGCTCACCCTGAGGCCGAGGACATATTTTGTCATTGGTGCTATCAACGGATATAAACCCCAGACAAGGAAAGTGTCTATGTGCTGCTGATGCCTGCTAGTCTACACAGGATTTTTATCTGTTATATGAATATTTCCATGTGCTGCATATATATTATCACTGCATAAGACACACAATCACCTCATGCCTGTGCTAACCCCAACCTGGGAAAGACTAGCAAAAATTTGGAAATTGATTTACCTCACACTACCTTGCCTGCTTCAATGAAAGCTATACAGGAAAAAAAAAAACAACACCATTGTCAAACTGAGCTAATTAAATAGGGTGAGCAGTGTGTGGTGATACTGAGAGTAATGAGAGATCCAGCAGTTGGTACGGGAGGAGACGTGAAAACATCCTGAAAAGCTTCCTTTACAGAACCGGCCAATCCAGCTGGTGAGTTCCGACGGTGATGAACAGAGGCGACCAATCAATTCGCTCATGCTGAGCCTTGGCAACAACCTCCCTGGCAAAGCGAAACAGTCGTGAGAGGTGTGAGTGTGTGTGTCAGCATGCTTGTGTGTGCGTGTGGATGGTGGTTTGTCTTTTGATCTGTGTGTGTGTGTGTGTGTGTGTGTGTGTGTGTGTGTGTGTGTATGTACGTGTGTTTGTGCAGTGTCTCCAATAAAAATCTGTCTCCTCTGTATTCAGGTCTCGTGTTGGAGCTGCCGTGTCACACACAAACCGCCACGTCTGTTCTGATCTACTGTGTACATTGAGGACTAAGGCTGAGCCGCTTTCCTCCCATGAGTGACAGATTAATTGATGACCTCATGAATTCATTATTACAATCTCCCATAAACAAGTGAGACACATGCTGACCTAAAACACACACAGGTGTGCGCCTGCATAAATAGGATCGGGCGGAAAATTTGCTCACGTTGGCTCAGGCAGAAATTGATTGTAGAACAGCTGATGTACAGATAGAGGTCCCCTCTGGCAAAAGTGAAACCAATATAAATCCGACATAAGGCTGGGAATGGAAAGGATGGGAACTTTTGGTTTTCTCAGTAAAAAATCAACGTTAGACAATCTGTTCCAACCTGAACAAACACTTCTTTGTTTTCTTTTTTTGTGGAATCAATTAAACTCAGTTTTTTGGTTTGCTCACACAGCAGTGAAACCTACTTTTTTTTTGTTGATGAGTTGAAGGATACGGTGGAAAAGGTACAACGAGGCCATGTTCAAAGAAGATAGATGAGCTGTAAGACGAGTGCTGCAGGTCATAACACACACAAATATTTTTTTAAAAATCAGCATAGATACCCAAATCCATTTCAAACTTGAGTGAGCAGCTATTGAGGGATCAAACAAACAGCTTTGGGTGTAGCACAAAGCAGGTCACATCATCTCCACTACTTCAGTAGTCATGTGATTGACCCCTTTTTCACCTGAAGATAGCCTGAGTTAAAAGTCAAATCACAAGTACGAAATACACATGAAATAAAAAAATCTTTGATACTAAAACTACCAAAATCTAAAAAATATTCTTATTCACTACACTGTAATGCTGAAAACTGGATCAGGAGATCAACACCTCTTCATGATGGGATATATAAAGACGAGGCTAAACATAAAACCATGACGACAAGACCTCAGGAAGTGACTGCAACTGGGCATAAAAAATTTCAGTTGTTGAAAAAGTACTAAAGAAACATGAAACATGTTTTTCAACCTTGGACATATTTTGTTTGTTTGTTTGATCCCTTCAAAAACTAGTCTCTAAAAAATTATGCTACAGCTAAGAGATGGCTAGCTGGCTGGATTAGCTTAGCATACGGACTAGAAACAGGGGGAGACACTCAAACTGGCTCCATCTGAAAATATTATATCCTTGAACCACAGCTACTAATACTAACTAACATAAATATTTTCTCTTTTATTGAGAGCCCAATTTTAAAACAAAGGCTACGGTTTTACATGGTGTTGCTGGGCTAGCATCACTTCACTAGCATGAAGTCCAATATGAGAATGATGTCAACCATCTTTAAGTACCAGCAACAAAGTGAGGAAATACATACAAAAAGCCAAACTAATCCTTTAATTCACCATTATGCCTTGCACTCTACTCATACAGAAGTTGCTTAAGGTTAAAATGACAAAAACGTACTTGAGTTTCTCACTCATTTTAGGGGCTCTACAGGCTGTGGTTTGCTTCTATAAAGCAGCTGATAGTGGGAGCTGTCAGGGAGGGGAACCCTGCTATCTCTTCCATCCTGTCAACAAGGTGCTGCCTGCGATTCAGGCTGTGAGTCAGTGCTTTAAAAGAGGAGATAAAGCCTCGGCCTCCTACATGTGCAGACTTATCTTCAGATTCTGAATTCAAGTATGTATTAACTCTGTTGGGGTGAGAAGAAAAAAAAAAAAAGCCCTTTTTGTGTGCATGTGCCGAAAATATATATGTGTGGGCCTGATGCTGCTGCTCGCAGGGGACAGGTGTCGTCCCCTTTACCGTGGCCTCTTGCCTCCTCTCTGTGGCATCATCCGGCGAACAGTTGTCAGCCCTGACGGGGGTCTGCGCTCATCACTGGCCCACATCAGAGAGAGAGAGAGAGAGAGAAAGAGAGAGAAAGAGAAAGAGAGAGAGAGGCGGAGAAGAGGAGGAGGAGGAGGAGGAGGAAGAGGAAGGAGGGAGGGGAGTGTGGCAGTGTTTGTCTGTGCACGTGTACATATGTGTGTTTGTGTAAGTGTGTAAGCGTGTTTGTGTGAGTTGTACAGTAGCTATGAGTCACACAGTGTGGGGGCTACAATGCATCTGCGCCCAGCACGACAAATGTGTAACGCTTGACTCTATTTCAAGTCTACGACCACATTCCATATGGTGTCAGCTCTGCGCTCCATGATATAGGGCCTGCTCGGTTTTCCCAATGAATGAAAAGTGTGGAATACAGTGATTGTGTGTTTTATTGATACTGTTTCGTGGCACGTGCCCTGGAGTCAAGGCCAAACATTCATTGCGGTTTTTAAACAGATCTGTTGTCTGAATGACTCAGCTTACACACAAAGGGCGAACATGATTTTTTTTTTTTTTTTTTTGTATCTGATGGTAAATGAGCAAGTGTCCTACATTAAAAGTAGCAAAGATCAATTGGACACACTTGAAAAATGAACCCATCTCATAACTTGTGTTTCCATATGATTCATTTCATGTGTTAACCTCAAGCTTCACACTCAGTATCATCTGTTATGCTCAGTTGCAAGTGCAGAGGTGATTACTGTCATTTCAAGTGTTGATACAGCAGGCAGCTAAATGGTGAACAACTGCCACCATCTGGTGAAATTTAAAACTACACTCACCTTGACAAATTATTACTCAAGACCTCAAAAGCAGTGCAAGTAAATTTAACACAGAGCATAATTACATAAGGGCTTTACCATTGAGATGATTCAAAGCTTGTTTATTATTTCTCTCATGCAGTAAAAAATGCAATAAGAATAAAACTCTACTGACATCAGCTAAGCACAATTTTACTGCAGCAACAGCGAGGGAATCATTGACCTCTTTCGTCAAAGTAAAAACTCTCCACAACAAACAGCATCTAACAGTTGTCGTCTGTTCTATAATTATGAAGCAGCACATAGTTCAAGTATCATTGGCAATTATTCTTTTAATTTGTACAAGTATGTGTTTCCTGTTAATATAGAGCCAATAATCCATAAAGCCTGGAATGCACTGTTCATTATCACAACTTATGCTGAGTGTTGGTTTTGCTCTCAAGGAGATCTGAAATTGCATGAGAGAGCCCCATGAGAGATTTGAGGAAATCATGCTATCAACCAGTAATCATATCAATCGTTTCTGCGGTAAATCAAACACAACAGAGAAAACACACTTTGTAATTTCCTCTGAGAGATTTCTACTCTTCATTTAGTACACCATTATCCAAGCCTTAGTGACTGCACTGACCTTTTTTATTAATCTAAGAGGTAAACATAATAGCACTTGAGGTAAATCCTTGAGAAAGCAGTTTCAGAAAATATAATGTGCTTACATAAATGTCTTTGCAGCTGAATGATACACAAGATAAAAATAATTGGTCTCCAGTGTTTGACTCTACATTACTGAGGTAAAAGTATTTCATTTAAACACTGTGTGACATTTTAATATAGTATGATCTCTGTCCTATAGTGCTTATTGTCACTTATCCTTCTGTCTTAGCGTGACTTTTTTTGTTACTTCCCTCATTAGCTTCCATTAATTTAAGGGCATCCCATCTCAGGTTAAAGGATGTGAAAGAATGATCACAGGTGAAGTTGTGGCCACAGAGGCCCTACGTCATGTCTAAACCCCACCTAACAGGTGTGTTGCCATTTTTTTAGGAGTATTGAAAAAACATAAATCACAAGTTGCTTGGAATTTTAAGAAACTTTCAAACTTCTCAAAATTATCCAGCTCACACAAATAGGACATGAATCTGTATGTATGTATAGTAAAATAATGTGTATTAAAATTTTAATATACATAATTTTGACTAAAGTATTGTAGAAAAGTTAGATTTTTTTCAGTTTTCCTGTTTTTGCCCGACCTCTGACCCTCACTGTCTGATTTTTCTATAGTTTGAAAGCTTCCTGCCTCATAACACTTCAGGTTCGCCTCAGCCAACATCTTTGTCAAATTAACCCTCCGAGCCGAAGTTAAACAGCTGTGACCATCACCATGGCAACTTTTGACTGCAGTGGGAAACACACAGCTGATTGAAACGAGCTAATTAGTGCAACACACACACACACACACACACACACACACACACACACACACACACACACTAACATACAGAATTTAGACGTCTGCACGCCTTTTAAAGCCATTCTCACCTCATATCTGCAAATTAATTTTTTTACAGACTGAAACTCAATTGAAATATTTCACTATTCCTTTTCTTTAACACACTGAGTTATTCAACTTTTTAGTCTCACACATAGAAATTAAACAGTTTCTGCCTTTTCTATTTATTTTTTTTTTATATTCCTTCAGCTGCCTCTTAAAAAATAAAGACAGAATTTAGATTAGTTCTCAGCCAATTTTCATAATCATCAACTGCCTCTACTATAAACTGTTGAGCTGAGTCAATTGGTTATGTGGTATCCCAGCCACCCCCAAACAAACAAACAAACAAAAAAACAAATAGCAAGCAAACAGTCACTAAATGTACTTAGTAAATCCAAGTAGGTACATTTTCCTTATGATGGACGCTCTCCAAGAGTTGTGCTATGCTTCTGATTGCTATATGTAAACTAGAAAAAGAAATAAAAAGTGTCACACTCTCTGGCTTCATATGTTTTCTTTCATTAATAATGTTTCTGCCTTCTTCAAGGTCAAAAACAAAAGAAAGACACAAGTGCTGCCATACAGTCACACCCTGATAACACATCTGATGGTAATTAGACAATCAAGCCACAGCATGTGGGTGAGAAAAAACAATCAGACTGTGAAATGATACCTTCACTATACCAGTGTATCTTAGGAAGAAACTGGATGATGAAATTTAAGAAAATGTGCTGCTACTGGATAAAAATTATGTTTTTTACATCTAATATTATTTCCCAGTTGAGCAATATGAGCTTTCAATGCTCTACTCATCTTAAAACATATGATTTACCACAGGGACAAGAGAAAACATAAATAATTGACTCAGTGTGAGATGAAATTAGCCTTTTTATGTGGATCTCTTTACCTGTCAGAGGATTTTTAAAACTATTACAGTGTTAATATATTATCCCACTGGCCACAACTACCACAGCAGTGGGTACATTCAAGAATTGGTGCCAGATTTTTTGTGCTTTTATACATTATAAGAGGCTGTTCTTATCATTTAGTCAACAATTGGAATCAAGTTAATGCCAGTTTTGTTTATAACATTTGCCACAACCCAACAAGCTCCTTACATTTTTTATATATATTATTTATGTTTCCCAGTGTTTTTCTGTCTTATTTTGGTAATGTGTTGTTTCAGATTCCACATCCTGTCAAGTTTCCTTCCTGTGTGATTGCTTGTTCCACCTTAATGTGTTTCACCTGTGTCTAATTATCTCCCCTTTCATTGGAGAATTTAAGTCTCTGTCCTTCCCTTCCTCGTGTTAGTTTGCTCTTCCTGCTTTCTGGTCCTCTTTCTGTTCTTTGGTCCTGCCTTTTTTTTCCTAGTCTCCCCTGTGTTCCTCTTTCCATTCAAGTCTGCTGTTTTGCTTAGTTTTATGTATAATCTTCTTAGTTTTTGGATTTACTCCTCTCTGCTTCTGACAGCTTTTTATCTGTTCCGCACCTTTAAATTGTCAATTTGGGTGCAGTTTGACACACACACACTAACATACAGGACTCAAACAACCTTGTACTTTCACATACTTTCACCAAAAAAAACTCTGCTGGAAAAAAAAAAAAATTCCACATCTTTAATACACTGAGAAGCATTCGACCTTCCAGTCCCATGCTCAGTGATTATACTGTTTCCCACTTTTTAATCTGTCCATACTCCTTCAACTGCTTCTCCATAAAAACTAAAGAAAGCAATGCAGATGAGCTCCAAACAATTTGTCAAGCAATGCAGTTCACCTTCCAGCCAGAATCTGTTCTCTTTTGACTGTTTCTACATTTAAACTTAAACCAGCATCAAGCTTTAAACAATATTGGCTTTAACTTGTCACATCTTATTCAAACTCTGGGTCAGAAACACCTTCCAAAACTGAGAATGTTCCACATCTTTCATACATGGCTTTAGTTTCATTAACAGTTTAAACACCGTTTATATTTAGATCTTTTATCTTTTATAATGTCTCTTTCTTGCTAAGCTGTTTTTTTTGTACAAAGTTAAGCTATATTGTATCAACTTTTTACATCTTTTTCATACATTACTGCTATGACTTAGCTCTTAAAGTCACCAGAACAGCGTAGCATCTGCTCTACATCACTTTCCTCACATATTGCCTGTTTCAGTTTGATGTGTGCCTCCTAATGGGCGCCAGAGCTGTAGGCAACAAGCAAATCCACTTACACACTTGCAGAAAAAAAAACAAACATAGTGCCTGCCTCTCCTGCTTTCTGTCCAGAATGTGTCAAAATACTGGACATCATGGGATTTTCAAGTGAGAGGAGTCAGGCCCCAGGTTTTCCAGTAAGACTCCATAGTGGACGAGTTGCTATGCATTAAACATATACTGCAGCATCCATATTGGCCTAATATACTGTCAGTGATTTATGGCTCAATATGCTGCACTTTAGTAAAAAACAGCTAATATCTTTCTCCTGGGAGTCTGCCAATTTTCTCCTCGTCTCACTTCATAAGTAGACACATTAACACTTCTCGTTCTCTATCGACACCCCATGCACTTAACGTTTGTGCAGACGTGTAAATAAGAACGGAATAAACAAAGCCGTTCATTCTCATGGTGAGTTTTTTTTTGTTGTGTGCAATATCTTAAATAATGGAAAAAGCATCCGTTGTCTGTCTCTATGGTAATGCTGCCGCTCAATATGTGATATAAACGCGAAGGCCGGATTAAATAAAACACATCTAGACGGTCAATACAAAGACAGGCAGCGATTTTCTCCCATGTTATAGTGTTACTGCTGTGGCAATGATGTTCCTCAGAGTGTGTGTGTGTGTGTGTGTGTGTCTATGTATGCTACTTCCTCACCTCCACAGCCGCCTAATTATTTCACAGCTGATCTGATACATGATGATGTTCTCCCTTAGGAGCAAAAGATGCTTCAAGGTGTAAGTCATCTCCCGCGGAGAAAAAAATAAAATAAGTTGTCTGAAACTGAAGAACATTTTTGAGGAATTTCCAGTGTGGCACATCAGTGGCCCAGAAGGTGACAGGGAGCGAGATAAATCATTCTCTTGATAAATGCATGCAGCATAATTGCAGGCATCAGAGGAAGCAGCCGTTTTATCAGTCACAACAACAAGCCCCTTGGCGTGTAGGGATGCAGAACACACAACAACTCACTCGGTGATGAATTGCCTCTAATCTCTCCATCCATTTTTCAACATTATAGCTAACATATACGCCTAGCTCCGGGGAGCAACGAGGGGCCAAGAGAAGAAGGAGATGTCGGAGGAGGAGGAGGAGGAGGGGAGGGGAGCGTACGTGGGTGGCACACTGGTGTCAACATCAGACGTTTGCAAAGAGATAGGCCCATCTACTGTACACAACAGTAGGTGCCACAGTAACAGCTGCTGAGACGCCTGAAGCACACAAGTGGAATAAATACATTAACCTGGTTAGCTATTGAAATGCATCCATCTGGACTGTTAGTCTATGTGTGTGTGTGTGTGTGTGTGTGTGTGTGTAAACGAGCAGATCTCTGCCTTTGTAAGTCACTGCTGCACATGCTCTGTAGTTTGGCTCCAAGCTCATTTCGCTGCCAAAGCGTGGCACAAAGAATTGAAAGCTAAACTCAACAAGGGATGCCTAATCAACCATTGCAATGACTGGCTGAGAGTGTGTGTGTAATGCATCCAATGACACACAACGTAGTGATATCAAAGCTTTAATTTGAATGACAGAAAACACTTCCTGGTTCAAATATATTGGCCATGAAAGGGCAAATTGCTCATTTTTAGGAACAAAAACATCAAATAGTCAGTGTTAACAATAAGTGGAGGTGTAGAATAGAGGAGATTGCGAGTGCATTTTCTTCATTGTTTTTTTTTGCTCCTGCAAACACCCACTGGTCAAATTCCACCCACTACAATGACATATGTTCTGTTCTGCTTTTGTTCATCTCCTCGAGCACATTGCACTTTCCACAACGTTTTTCCTCAACTTGCACACGAGAAGGAACTGCTCAACCGCTGGTGTCGCTGGATCAGTGAGAGGATGCGGCTTTGTAATTTGCTTTGAGCGCATGAGGTCGCGCTAACGAAGCTAATTATTGATTTAAACTAAAGATACCTTATCACATCTCTTATTCATTTGATCCTCATTTATCCCTCTTAATTGCATGAGGATGTTTTTTTTGTGTTTTTTTGGGCAGACAGACTGATGAAATATAAATAAAAACAATGGTCCATTAGCATTCATCACATTCATATCTACCTGCCCTCGTCTGTACCGCAAATGGAGGGTCTAAATCAAAGCTGTTTGATCCAGAAAATGAACGCTGATGCTAAATAAGTTTTTCAAATGTTGAATTCTTAGATTAACATAGATTATTCATATTCATAACTGCTGTGATCAATATTTTATCTTCAATAATGAATTTAGGGATCACTTGTTTGTAAGAGGGGCTGATAGTAGCTATCTGCTAGGCTAATGACCCTACATAGAGTTATCATTTCCCCTTAGTTCTGTCTTCAGCAAATTTTCATTATTGTAGTTTTATGGCTGCAACTAAACTGGTGACCATGAAAAAAGCTCCACCTACTTTTATTGATTTTTTGTGACTTAAAGTCATTGAAGAGTCAGATCTGCACCACTTTCTGCGCCATATCTACCATCAAGTGGGTTCACAGGATTAATGTCTTTAATGGCGGTTGTTCAGGGTGCTGAGAGAGTCTGCAAGTGCACAGTACGGCTTTTTCTCTTGAGCCAAGATTGAGCCAAAGCAAATTTTGAAAAAGGATTTCTTCTAAAATCCTTAAATCCTTAAAAAAATTAAAGTTCTGCCATGCTTAAAATTCACCCTCCACAAGTACTATTAAAAAAGAATTCTGTGTAATCAGTAACTGTCTCAGTAATTTTATTCACCTGGGATTTTTTCTCTCGATCAGAATAATAAACCTGAATCCAAAAATTTAAGAAATTCGTGTAACAAGAGCAATTACCTCTCTGCCTCTCTCAGCCGCTCAGAGGGAATAAGCCAAAATTCCCTCGCTCATTTTGAAAGTTGGTTTTTAAGAATAATCAAAGTAAGTGCTGACCTCTCAGCTCCACTCTCAGGTCACAGCCAAAAGAACAGCTTTAATTTATAATTGTCAGGTCAACCGCCGGTGTCAGGGAGTTACAGATAAGCCAACTTCCTATTTTATGGCGACGGTGATGTCTGAGAAAAATGGGAAATGAAAAGGGCAGAATTTTATAGCGTGCCATTTGGCTCGGGCAGTCAATAAAACACATTTTCTTCCACTAACCCGTATCTCCCTTCAATATTTTACAGCTTGTCAGAATAAAGGTTTAATACAAAATTGAAGACTTGAGCAGTGTAGTGTCATGTGAAGCAACTAGGGGTGTGTATATTTATAAAAGAAAGGTTGAAACTAAAACACACCTAAATCTTGAGCATCAGACTAAACATTAGAGAGGAGAAATAAACCAAGGAATTTTCATAATGCATGAAACAATCAGATAATCTCCGATTTTATTTAATGTCATATCTGACAAACATATTACGAGACATGTCATCTATGTCACCATGTCTTTAGAGGGACAGGAAAGGAAACTCCTGCAGCATAAAGCCAAAAGACAGAGCCATGACAAGATGTATCAGCTCTATTTTGCTGCTTCTGCTTCCTTCTGTTGGTGATATTTTTTCACTGAAGGTGTGAGGCTTCTGAATGGGTGCATCGATTGCGAGATGCCTACATTGCTCTCCAAGTTCCTGGATAACATTATTGATGGCGCTATTTGTAGCTTTTGTGACGTTTACCTTTGTCATGTGATACTTGCTGCTTTTATGGACTATTTTTCACCGCTCTTTAAAAGCAGCCGCCTTCGAGTGAGGAGCCGAGTGGAGGAGTAAATAATCTGTGTACGATGAATGCTCCATTATTTCCTCGTGCACCCAGAATAGTTTCACTGAAAAACTTGTAGCAGCAACCCGGGAAGTTTCATCACAGTCATATCTGTGCAGCAGGAACAGGCAGGGTGCGCCGCTCAGTCATCCTCACTATAATGTGACTGTCACCTCGGCTGCGAGATTTTTCCCTTTGATATATTGAAGTTGCAGTAAATAAGATTTGTAGTGCCCTTTTGCTTAAAATGACCCTAATATATCTGCCACGGGGGTGAAAGAGAAGCCAAGATTTCAGGTTTTTAAAAACTTATATGCCAACTTCTCTTCAAGTGAAGTTTTACACCACTTCCCAAAAAAACTACACAATATATGACCAGCTGAGTCAATCAACTTATCTTGGCTAATTAGCACTATTGCTACAGGTTAGAAGAGTGTGTATGATGAACAAAAGACAGTTGGAACTTTTTTACAGCTTTTCAGATTTATTTCATCATCCTCTCCCTTTATATAACATACCCAATACCAAAAAGAAAACACAATATTCATTTAGGTTCTACACAGATAACCCTCTATAAGTTAAACAAGGTTGTGCAACTTAAATCCATCAAAGGTACGGTTGCAACATGTCTTACCATCACTAAATACTAAATGTAGGACTACGTGGTCCAAAGACAAATGCTGGTCAAATTATATAACTTATTACTTACGACAAAAAAAAAAAGAAAGAAAGAAAGTTACATACTAAATAAAAAACAAGACGAGAAAACAAATATACAGTATATGTACAACATCACAGGGTTCACACTCTACTCAAAATCTGTGTGATTATCAAAACACTCGCCCCCTGCAGGTTTGAAAGTGTCGTCCACTCCAGAGTGGAGCATCTGTGATAAATCCACCTTTAAATCCTGCAGAGGGTGAGTGAGTTTGATACTCGTGTTTGATTTCATGGGGGGGAATCACAAGAACACAAGGTCGTGACAATTCATCTAAAAGCAGCAGAGCTGGATAAATATTATATTAGTAGAATCAAAAAAAAAAAAAAATTAAGGAAAAAAGGTTAAAATTCTCCCACATCCACCCTCTTGTCCCTGAACTTGCTCCTGGCCTTGGTCCGAGCCTTGAATGCAGCTGAGTTGTGGAGATGCTGAAAAGAGAAAGAGAAAAAGCTGTTTAGCAAATGATATTTAATGTGAGAAGTCGCAATCTTTTAATAAAACATATAATTCAAGAGTGTGAAGAACTTGTGCACTCACCCTTTCAAAGCGAGAGATTTTCATGGCCTTCATTGTGGCTGAATCAACCAGCATTGGTGGTCCCAGTTCAAACACGTCTCTGATGAATTCATTACCCTTGTTTTAGAGAAGTAAAAAAATAAAATTAATACACTTTCACCCACTATCTCCTTAAGGCACTTTAAGTATGATACAAAATCTAAAACAGCAGTTAGCTGTGAGGTACGATTAAAAAATATAAAACTGTTCCTGTTGTGCTGCACTGTATTAAGTACACAGCAGGTTCAAGCAACAACTTTCGTGAATAAGTGTTTTGAGTTCCTTCCTTAACCCTCATCAACACCGGAGCAACATGCTTTTATGACTGCCGGTGCGTGCACATTTACAATTTCCTGACTTCAAGCTGGAGCAGCACTGTGTCAAAGTCTGCATAGATCTCTGTAAACAGGCCCAGGATTATGAGATTTGTGCCAGGACTCTGACCAAGAGACCAAACAGTGGTCTTTGCAGCCGAAGAGCCCGGAGTCTCCAAAACTGGGGAAGGCACATCAAGTGGGGCACAACCAGGACCAACTGCAACTTGGAATACTCACTCATTTAATTTATAGCTTATATAGTTATATATAGTTATATAACCCTAACCTCTGCTCCATGCAAATTACTGTGCAGCTCTCCGTTTGTGTGCAACATGAATGGTATAAGAAATTTTTGGATTGCATTTCACAATTATAAAAAGATACTGCTGACACTGTTGTGTGGTCTGAAATATGTTCCACTGTCTCATGTTTACTTAGGAAATGTTACAGCTTCCTCTTTAGCACTGGCTGCCAGCCACACTACGGAAGCTACTTGTAATCTTTTTTTTTTCTACACCATTTCACATTATCTTGATTTAAGTGGTGTTAAATATTATCTTCACGCATTACGCACGCTCACACATCTCTACTGTGTTTATTTGCTGTTAGATGCATTTGTTACACTTTGTCCAGCTCGACCAAAACTCATGACTTACAGTGCAGTTCAAATTAAATGTCAATTTTCATGCATGTAACATCAGTTTGTTGTTCAGATACACTTATACTCCACCAATACTCGATGTGTTATTAAATAGATACCTGTAGATGGTAGTTCATCCCAGAGCCCACAAACTCTCTAAAGGCATCATACGTCCTCTTTCTGACCCAGCTGTCAATGGTCATGCGCTCTGTCCCAAAGCGAATGGTCTCATGTTGGAAGTCACCCTCCTGAGGGAATATTGGTGGATGGGAGAACAATGACTAACATGTAACTTAAAACACAGCCAATAAAAAGGCACTGTCAACAGATCATCAACACCCACCTCAACAGCCTTGAGCACGTCCCTGAACACTGACCGCTGCTTCCTCTTGTCGGTCTTGGCTCTGTGCTTGTTACAGTCCGTTGCCAATGCGTTCAGTTTGTCGCACAGATCATCCCAGTCGTTAAACTCAAACTCCTGAAAACACATAAGGAAATGCTGCTTTCATAGCCAACAAAAAAAGAGGAACACACAGGTTATATAAATGCAACCAGAAAGTCAAGATAACATGCAACTTAAAGCAAAAAAAGGGAAAAATGATGGTCCCTTTAACCTTTTTAACTGTAGTTCAGTCCTGATTAAATGCATTTTACTATAGGACTGACAGCATCCAGGATATTAATCATAGCAAATGGCTTTAGACTTACAGAGTCCATGTCTCTGGCCAGTTCAAAAAGCAGGGCAATGGTCTCCCCTGCAGCAATTCTCATGTTGACATCCTCACTCTCAAGCAATCTTGGTAGTTTAGGCAAGTGTCTGCACAACAAAACACATGCATTTAATATCTCCAATGTATGCCACAGTTTTAGAAATCAATGCTTATGACAGCGTATGTATGATTTATCACTGACTTATTTTTTAGAGAAACCTTCACATCAGAAATTTTTTTTAGAACACTTAACCCACAATATTTGCAGAAACTTGTGCACGCTACACTTGACAAAATTATCAGACATGAGCCATTTATCCGACATCCATGTTACCATTCTGTCATGCTATTTTGTTTCATTTCTCTATTCTTGAAAACTTTAATTTCAACACATCATAGCTCTACATTACAGAAAAACTTCAAAACAATAACAAAAAAAGGGTATAGGGTAAACTTAGCAGCTGCATACTTGCGCAGGATGTCTTTGATCTGGCTGGCAGTGCAAATGGTGAGCAGCAGTGCCCAGGACAGCAGGGCGTTGGTGTGGAGCTGGCTTGTCTGGGGACTGATCAGAGGAGAGGCTCCATCCTGCCTAGCATAGGAGCGGGTGAACAGGTTCTCAAAGCACTCCATGGTTGCCTGCACATCCTAAAGCAGGAAGCAGTAGGTATATTAAGAAGACTGAAGTTTGCGATGCAAAATTCCTTTGAGAAAAAAAAAAGGCTTGAAAATCAAAAAGAAAACCTCAAAGAAAAAAGGAGACGCCATGTTTGTGCCTTCATGAGTAATTAACTTTTGGAATGTTTGAGTTTAGCTGCCACTGTCGTTGACATCACAAAAATGTTAAGACTGAACGAGGCACCGTGTCACAACCGATAATGAGCGCAAATAAACGAATGAGAGAGGGTTGTGGGAGACATCACTGCTGCTTGCCCTCCAGCCCAGAGGTGTCAAACCACAGAAAAGACACCAAGAGTCAGCAAGAACTTACCAAAATGTCATCTTCTGCAACTAAAGTGCAGAGTCCCAGACTTGTCGCCACCTATTAGAGAAAACGCAAAGATTTATTCAGTTGACATTCCACAGTATGTGCTCAATTTACCGTTGTCGTAAAGGGATACAGCTTTGTCTCTGATCATCTCAGACACTCACCGCCTGTCTAGCCTGTATGTTGGCTGATCCATCTGCCAGGATGTTTTTGAAGATTGGTTTTAGAGTCTTGAACACCTCCTCGCTCTCGATGCCCGAGCCTAGCTGAATGCACAGCAGGCAAGCCAAAGAAGCCGCTGCACGCTGCTCTTCGCCTTTGCCTGACACAGTGTGAAGGGTGGGAATAAATTCTCTTTAATTCAGTGGGTTTTCATCATGAGCAGATTTGAAAATATGAAGTTGGAGTTGTGAAGAAACTTAATGAAGAAGTTTGATGATGATACCTTTCTTGAGACAACGTTCGATGCTGTCTGTGATGGTCATCCTCCTCTCTGAGATGAACTCATACAGGATCCGTGTGGCCATTGCCGTCTTGAGCCCATCCAGTGCCCCTTGTCTGGTCTTAGCACTGTGGAAATGGATGCAATTTTTTATTTTGTTTACAGGGACGATAAAAATAAAAAATAACAGTGATCTTAGGAACCTTTAATTTTGTACATGAAGTGATGCTACAAAAAAATACAAAATTAAAAATAAAAAAATGTTTGGAATGCTTGTCTATAATTGTCAGAAGGTTCACTGTACAGTTCAGCCGGTGCATCCTTTCTTCAGTATCATTATGTTTAGCAGATCAATGGCAACAAGCCTTTATTGGGGATGAAGTCTATTTTTAACACGACCGGGCTAAACCTTAGTGATACCTCTCTCCTGTGAGTGACAGCCAGCGGTACTCGAAACTGAGGAAATCCATCCCACAAATAAGCCTTTTAAACCATATTAGTTACACCTACTTACAACGTATGCTACTGGAGGCTCTTTGTCAATATTTCAAGGGTATTATTATAAAACACTGCACATCTGTTTTTGCTGAATTGTTTATTTCTTTAGTGGGCAAAACTTTTGAAAAATTGCCCCCAAACTAAGAAGATTTCTTCCCTCTACAGTATCTGCTTTCATGCAGCAGCTTTGCGGAATGATATCACCTTTCATTTTACAACATATCTCACATAAAACAAGCCCAGACATGTCACAACTTGCAAGCCAAGATCAGATAATGTGTGAAGTTGGGAGGACATTCACCTCTTATCCACAGTGCTGTCTATGAACCCCTTCAGCTTGTACTGGAAATCCTCCTGGGCCGCGTCCTCACCAGCCTCTCCACCTGGAACAGCAACAAGATGTAGTAAATGGACACTCGCCTCACAGCGCCGATAAGAGTGACAGGGACACGAAACACTGGATCAGCTGCACTTTGAATTGAGTGTACACTGGCTGCAAACACAGGCCCGTGCAGCCACACCCATGACAGCGAAGCCAGAGGACTCACGTGTTTAGATGAAGGCAACAGCGCTACTGAGGCACATGCACACACCAACCTACCTTCATCTGCTACACTGGTGATGTCACTGAAGCTGCTGCAATGACTGAGGGTCTCGATGGAGGCATCCTCATCACTGAAAGGCTGCACATGTCCATGCTGCCCTCCTACAAACAGATGACTAAACATTATTTTCACACATATATATATATATATATATATATATAAAATTTCAATAATTAAGCTTATTGGAATCAAATAAATCAGTTAAGTACAGCAGGTCTGCATGACTTCATTATGTAACCCAGACCCCACACAGGTGCTGCAGCGAATAATGCAGTTATCTAATCTGTCCTCTGCACACCCTGTCCTGCTGCACTTTTATTATCAACTGTCAAAATGCATCATGTTGTAGAGGTCACGGACAACCCACACTTGTGTTGACTGTGTAAACACAACATTATGTTCAGATTGGAGGCACCTCAGTCAGCACAAGGAAACTACTGTAACAAGAAACAAGTTCAGACAGTTTTTTTTTGTTCAGGATAAACTCATTTGTCGTGGAGGCAAAGGAGGACTCGATATATTTCTTTCCAACTTGAGGCCAACACCAAATTATCAGTTCAAAAGGGGAATTTTTTGTGTTGACAATTACCATTTCAGGAATAAAATCTCCACACACAAGGCACACTTAGATGGTTGCTAGTCTATGTATAATATTTTAAAAAGATTTTCCGGAAGACAGTGTGGGAGATTTGTGAAAATTCACAGCCAAATGAGGGTGTGAAAATTTCAAGTGTGTTCATTTCAAAACAAAAAAGCTTTAGTGTATTAGAAATGGAAAAAACGTCCAACAATAAAAAAAATTTACGACGAGAGGGAAATTTCTGGTTGTTAACAAAAACCAGACTCAGACTCAACAGTAGTCTGTTGCCTGACCTGAATTCACCCCAAGAAAACATGTTTATCACTGTGAGAACACACAACTAAGCTTAATTTAATTTAAATATTTTAAACCCAAGGTAAATGCCATTGTTGGCGTCATCGACTGTTTTTTAAAAAGGGCCTGATTTAATCATGGATGCCATTTCTGTTTGTATGTGTTGACGTGGACTCTTCCCCCTACGACAGCTGATTTCTGAGAACCTGGCGCCGCCTTTTTTCACCCCGCTATGTGGAGTCCAAAATGTCCGCCTCCTACCGAAAAACAATAATAACCCACCAAAAACAACACACACCACTATTTTCTTCTGTATATGTACTCATAAAAGTCAACCATCGACAAACTGAGTTAACACCAGTCGCCACAATTTTTGCTAGAGATTAATCGAGGTCAATGTTCACACGTGATGACTTCACTTGGCCAAACATTACGCGTTTCGAGCACATGTTATGTATTTGTTGTTATACAAACCTGCTAAATAATTTATCGAAGCAATAAACATGGTAAAAGAAATGACAGGTTGTCATGGTACAGAAACTTTACCTAGTAACCAGAGCCATGTCTTCGTAGGAAGTTGACATTAGGTGACATTAGCTTGGCAAGTAACGTTACGACGATTATTAACGTAACATTAAAATAAAGATGCCAAAAGGTTTCTAATCGTGAAACAAGCGTATTAATAAACATTCAGTTGAAGCTTATTGTCCTATAAAAGCACATTTTGCCAGTAACAACGATGCTTTGTGTAACCACGGCTAGTTAGCTTTGTGTTTTGATACAAGGCCGGTCTTTAACGTTAGTAGTTCTTCCTGGCAACACGTTCAACTACTTTCAATGGACTGTCAACACAAAAAGAACTACAACTACCATCTGCACACACAAGGCGAATAAGCTAGGCCAAGGCAATGCGGCCGCTCGCTCACTTACCCCTGTTATTCTTCTTCTTGGTCCTTGGCATTTTCGTGCAAACAAATATCAATTTGATTAAAAATCAGCCAATACACGACCAGCTTTTATTGTATTGTCTCGTAAAATGAAAATATTCCCGTGGCACAGTAGATAAAAAGGAAGTGAAAGCGATCTTGGAGATAGTCTTCTGGCCGAGACGATACATTTTCCCTCATAAACCAGGGCTGCATACAGAGAGGGCGGCTCCGAGTATTTATACCGGCTGGCATGTCACGAGGAGGTTTCCCGGCATCGTCGACCAATCCGGGAATAGGAACAAGTGTCGCGTGTGTTTGAGCGTGACGCAGAGAGCAAAAATGTGGCCACTATGCGGGTTGGTCATTTATAAATATAGTGAAATACTAAGGATAAACTGACGTTTGATCTGTAATAAAAGCAACATAGAAAACAATGTCAGTCGTCTAAAAACTCAAATAGAACTTTTATGTCGTAACTAAAAGAGAATTTAAAAACTGACATTGGTTGAGATCCTAGTACAGTGATTCAGACCATTTATGAAACAGTGAATGTATGCCTGTGATAAGAAGTGGAAAGTAACTGAGTGACATTTACTCCAGTGTAAGTAACTGAGTGACATTCACTCCAGTGTAAATTTTATTTTCTACTTCCACCTCAGAACATTTCTAAGGAAAACGGTATGTCCCTTGTGTGGGTATGTTATGTAACTTTTCAGATAAACATACAAGGACCATCAATGAGATCTAATGAATTGTGTATTCGACAACAAAACACTGTGTGCATTGGTTAAAATAAGCGTACTGTGCAACAGCATCATTTTAATGTTGCTTACAGCTACATTTAAGCATAATAAAACAATAACATATGTAATGCTATAAGAAATAATAATAATATGGCGCAGATGGTTTCACTGGGCTCTCAGCTGCAATTAACCCTGATTGAATTCTGTGACACAATAATCACAGAGCTGATAGGGCTCTGTGATGCAGTTAATGTTGTCATTTTTTCGCGCCAGTGATGCATACATGATACTGGGATGCTGGTGCAACAGTCCTGTAATACAATTATGACAATATGATATGATGCTTTGGAAAGTGTGATTATGAGGTCTGTATTAGAATAAATACTGTAATTACTGTGCTGAGATACATTGCATAATGTTGATTCACTAAGCATGCATGATTGTATGTTGTGGCCATGCTAGATTAGACAAAATACCAGAGACATATTACAAAAAGGATTACTACACAGCTACACAGTATTTGGTGAGTTTGGGCTGTTTTTGGCCATTTTTGCAACAGTGTTGTTTTGCAAAAATGTAGTTTTTAAATGTCCCTTAGTCTTTGCAGAGGTCAGATTGTAGCAGCTGCTCCTGTGTGCCCTTGCCAAGTTTTTCTGTCTTTGACACGTGTTCTTATCTTTAAATTTTTACTCCACACAGGATGTGAGGACAAAACTGCTACTCGTGAAGTTATTTAAATGACACGAATTAGCATTCAACAAGGGATGGACACAGCATTCAATATAATGCAATTAAATGCAAAAACTCTTCAGTGCTAATGTCTGAAATCATTACCTTAAATAACATTCAGGCTCTATCCGTTCGCCCCAGAGGAGTGCAACTGATATAAACACCCATAAATTCTACAAAGTGGAAAATCTGCTCAGAGATTTCTTCTTTTGGCAGGGTACGACTTAGGGTGAATGCAAAAATTAACATTCATCAGTTCAAGGGAGTGAAAAAAAACGAGAAGACAGTGATATGAAAGGTTTTTACAAACCCAGAACCGCTTCAATCTTTTTGCTTTATTTATAGATGTGCAAGGAATATGGATTTTTCTCAGACTAACATTGCAAGAAGGAATCAATTCCAGGGAGTAGACCACAGTTTCACACACCATCTGCAGTAAGTGGCAATTGCAGTAAACAAAAGATCTCAGGAATGAATGCACTTTATCTGTTCTCCAAGCTCAACAACAAAGTTTGAAAAGAATGTTAATGGTCAGTTGAATTCCCACAGTATATGACTGCAATGTTTATTCAGAACCCTTTCATTCATTTGCAGCATCTGAAACTTGAGTTTAACAAACAGGCCTGCTTATATTATAATACCATCCCATTTATATGCTAGGTCTATACTAACTGTAGAATAAATATATTTATGTAACTATATATTTTACATTTTGCCAAACCTCTTTAGTATTTTGTTGAAAATAAGGCCAGTTAGTGCCTTTGATAAAAATCATAAGTGTTTTTTACTTTAGTCATCTAGCCAGGGGGGAAATGGTAATTTTCCTCATTTATGTGGTACAACAATAAAAAAATAATAGAATAAAACACTGCATTATAGTGATACACATGCTTCCTGGACAGTAAAATGCAAGCACACGACCAAATGTCTCTACTCCAGTAGTCATGAGTCAGCTAGTCTGGATCTTAGAATTTTAATGCATTGTCTTGAAATTTTTTACTTTCAAATGAGACACAGTATTGTAAGTTGCTGACATTATTCTTTCCACCCCTTATTGTTAGATTTAAATGTAATTTAGTGAGTCTTAATTTTCTGTAAGTCCTGATTTGCCAGCGGGGTCACCTTTAATAGGAACACCAAACTTCCTATAGTGACTTCAGGGGTTAAATACATAAACTTCTGCTAAATATCCCCATGAACATGTAACAAAACTTGGCCGAAAACACAACACATGAGTTTGAATCATTCCATGTAATTATCTTTTCTGGCTTTGATTATTTCAGTCGCTCTGCATTTTTTGCTTGACAGGACAGAAATAGCTCACTCTTTCTTGTACAAGTGGAAAATCTCACAGATGCAGCCTCCTTGCTGCCATTCCCACGGCCCAACTGTCAACAGTGTTCTTGCCAGCTCAGACCTGACAAACATCAGAATACAGGCTTGCAGAATTCAAAGCTGACTTTCATTTTTTTTTTTTTTTTTTTTTTATCCATGCACCTCGTGTTCCACTATTGGGAGGTTTTCCAGAACTGCTTCCTTGACACAAACACACTCGCCGGGGCCTGCACACTGATCATAATTGTCAGTTCTTGCCTTTTTGAATCTGTGTAATTAATGAAGCCAATTTTCATCCTGTAGTTGTCAGTTTAGATCGTATTTTCTCTGAAGAAGAAATTGCTTTGATCCACAACATTCTCAAGACGTGGGTGGACTCAAAAACAAATTCAGTGGGTTCTTTGGTCTTTACTTAACCAAATAGTCCTGCCAAATGGAGAATTTTTCTACACATCCGTCCAAAACTGTAGCATCAGATGAATATGAATGTTTCAGACAAAAACCTATAACCATGTCAAAAAATGACATGAAAAGAGTAAATAGTATTTGTCTAATTACTTGAGTAGCTCACTGACAGCAGGATGGAAATCTTGGCTAAGGAAAGCATCATACAGTCACCCACACACTCACACTCCCACCCCCACCCCCACTTCATTGTTGAATAAAATACCAAAAATTAGATTTTGAGTTACATATGTGAGTTTTATCAAGTCGAACCCAAAGTTTCACAAACTTAAGGATCACTCTACAGTTATTGTAAAAGGCTAAAAGGGTTTATGCATAATGCATTTGCAGTAAATTTAGGTAAGGCAGAGAAAAACATCCCCAATTTATGCTTAAAACCCTGCTGAGAATCCTTCTCTGCAGACTATTCAACCTAGGCATTAAATAAATAAACTTTATAGCAGAGTTGCACATGTGGTCTTAAACTCCTTTTAATATTTGAGGTTATGAACACTTTGCACCCTCATGATGGCCCACTGTAACACTGCAGGCTCACTCATAACCAGAAGAAGGCTAAATGTAGCCCTCAGGGCGCAGTGCAAGGACAGAACTGCAGCATCAAGCCTGAATAATTCATTTTGTGTGAAGCTGGAGTGTTTTAAGTGGAAGCAGGTATACTTAATGTGAGGCAAAATGGTAAGCATTCCACAGTATGGCCGATTTTTGTGCTAAATTATTAAATATGATACATTGCTTGACTATTGAACTTTTTAATAGTGCACCATAATCTTTAAATGTAAAGAAATATCTGTAAACTGTTGAATATTTAACTGTGTATACACTGTAAATTAGTCAGTGCAACTATATTAAAAGTTTTGCTGTTTGAATTGGACCAAAAGGCTGGAAAATAGTGCCTTTGACTGAAATTATAAACCAGCAAGACTTTACAACTGTCTTTGGCACTAGGGGGAGCCATTCTGTTTAGAATTTAATGGACACACAGCTCTCACTGCAATATAGCAAGTGGAATTCTAAGAAATGTTTTTTGATGCATAATTTATGGAGTCAGTGAACTGTGCTCGCCGTGTCTTGCTTTAAACGTTTAATGGGCTGGAGCACGCAATGCAAACATCAAATAAGCAGGCCGGTCAGGTCAACTGTAAAAGTAGAATTTCAAAATATATGCTGAGGGATGAAAAAAAAAAAGGTAGATTGTTTTGTAGGTAGGAGAAACTCGTTCAGGCAGGCTTAAGCAGTGTGTAGTGGAAAGAGGGAGAAATCACCTGCCAGTAAACCAGTGTGGGAGTCAGGAGAAACAGAGCAGCCCAGTCTAACCTCACTCAGCATGCCTGGCACGTTGCATCAATGGGCACAGGCTCCAACCTAATGCCACAGGAATACAGATCATTACCAAACTAACAGATAGCATGGAGGGAGAGAGAGCGAGAGAGAGAGAGAGAGAGAGAGAGGGAGAGAGAGCTGACAGCAGATAATAGAAAATGTCTGAATATTAATTTCATGTGCAATGCTTCTGTTTTTAAATAATTCATAAATAGCATGGCCTGGAGCGATGTGGTGGGGCTGCATGGGTTGAGCGTGCTGGGGAGGGGGCAGGTTAGGATATGATCCCGGACTGATTGGTTGATGGAGACATGATGTCATAAGTTTAGCAAAGGAAAACTTCCAGCTCTCTTTGGAAATTTAAGTGTTCTGTCTTTTCCTTTTTTTCTGTTTTTTTTTTTTGCAAACAGAACTCAATAACTCAATAGACCTTGAGGTTAAGTGGCTCTTGCTTGTTCAACTTCCTGATAAAAAAAACGATCTGGCAACAATAAGAACCGAGCCAAGTCTCACCAGCTAGACTATCTGTATTTATACAACTTGTAATTGTTTGTCTGAAGGATTTTTAAGTATACAGCTATGCAATACAGTTAATGTGCTTATCCAGCGTTTAATCAGTATATGGCAATCTGTATATGCTATACAGTTTTAAAGGAACAGTTTGATCTAAAATATCTTCATTTGCTTATATGTTTATAATTAGGAAAGACTATATAAATGTGAAAGTACTGTTGCAGCTGGTTGGCTTTATTTAACTTGTTTTTTTTCCCTTTTAAGGTTTAAAGACTGAAGGCAGGGGAGAACAGCTAGCTTAGCACTGATTAAACAAATAAGACAGTGTTAATTGGTGAGCTTAAGAGGTGCTTGTAGGTGGTTTGGTGACCTTTGGATGGAGTTGTTTTCTCCTGTTTTCAGGGTTAAGCTATGCTAAGCTAATTAGCTGATCAATTTAACTAGTCAAGCATTAGAGTGGTATAAATCTAATCATAAGGTCACTAAATTCCCAAAATATCAAAGTGTTCCTTGACGATGCATTCTTAAATTATCTGATCAAGCAAATAAAAGACAAATAAAATACTGTTTCAGTGGTCTTGGTGCTATATATTGTAAAAATTGTGCATGTTTATTTTTTTTTAATATTCTCTGTATCCCATTTTATACAAAGAAAGTGTGCACGATTTCTGTTTTCCTTTAAGAATAATGTTATTTTTCAACTTTCCATGGCTGCTTGACTGTATCATTGTGTGGATACCACACAATAGACTTCACTTAATGTGACCTGTATATAAAAAAGCTGTAGTCATTTGGCATCATCTCCACTTGGCTTAGACACATAATTCACATTCACATTATTTATAAAATATTTAGCCTCGTTCGGGAATAAAAACAACTGCTTGTTGATGGAGGCAGGATGCTCAAATTAGAGCATCCAGCTCCTAATTACAGTCTGTTAGTCACTGGCTGAAGCCCATATTATTTCCCCTCATTTTGCTGTTTTGAGAGGGGTTTAGCACTTTATCAGACAGCTTACTATGACAGCTAGGCTACGCTTCTGTCATTTTAATTACCTCTCCAACCCTGCACACATTTGTCTTACTGGCTCTTTTTTTTTTTCAAAATTCAATCCCAATCCATTAACCCTTATGTACAAGGCTGCAGAGAAAGAGAGAGAGGGAGAGGGAGGGAAAGAGTGGTTTCTTTGTTCTGAAGATGTGGTGTTTACTTGAAATGCTGCATCCTTAGCAGGATCCAGAACATGGATTTTAACTGATCAAAGATTAAAAAAAAATAATAATAAAAGAGAGAGATGGGGCAAGGTCGAGGCTAAAACACATGTATGCCCTAACTCTCTGTCGCCTTTTCATCTCAGCTTCAGACCAAATCACACTGAGAGCAGAAAGTCACAATGTCACTGCCTCCTTTTGAACAGCTTTTTGCAAATTAGTTTGCTAGTCAGCCAACTCAATGAAGCATCAGGATTTATTTAAATCTCCAAAATGCCACTGCTCGTGATGGCTGCACAACAATAAAATGTTTCTATTTACTCCAAATGTCGATTTAAGGTGAGTCTCACTTTGTATCTCAAACAAAAAGTCAATTCAGCTGCAGAATCTGAAAATAAATCTGCAATATAAGCTTTTTGCACCTCATGCATTACATCTTTATCTAAAGCTTGGGAAAAAAATCCATGAAAGCCCACAAGTGCATGCGTTTGTTCAGGCCCACACACACCATGCACACACACACACACACACACACACACGCACACATAGAGGATCAGGTAATGTCATTGTCATCTGGCCACCTCATTAAATAGATTAAAAACACATTTAGTAGCCGGCTGTGGCTCTGATGGCTGTGCATGGGGGGTAAATGGCACCCTCACACACTGTGCTCTGTCCTCATTACCTGTTGGTAGCTGATTATCCACCTACACCACCTTAAGCTGGGTTACAAAACACATGCATGCTGTAAACACCAGTAATGAAGAGGCAGTGTTCTGATCTAAGATCCATCACTCCATCAGAGGCATCGAAACTTATCTTCACCTGTTTGTGTGTGTGTGTGTGTGTGTGTGTGTGTGTGTGTGTGTGTGTGTGTGTGTGTTTGTGTTTCTTTGGCAAAGACCTAGAAACCGTTTTGAATGTGAGGTCCACTTTGCAGGTATCCACAGACAGATAGACCAAGAGCCCAGGGCATGGAATCAATAGCATACCGAGCTACTACACAGCTTGTTCAATTCCATTTCCTCAGTAAAGCCCCTTTCCTATTACGGGAACTTCCTCTGATTTTCTCCCTTCCTCCACTGAGGGAGAGATTGTGGAAAAGGTCGGCAGGGAAGTACATGAAATAAGTACCGACATCCTATCTAAAGGTTGAACCGGGAGGCGGCCGTGCTGTGCAGCTATCCCAAGAGCTAAACCGACAGAAGTGTTTGAAGTTAAAAGACCACTCAGAGATGAACTTGAAACTATTACACTAATTTCTAATGACGGTCTTTTTTTCCTCTCGGGTTAGAATCTGAGTCATTATTTTGTACATATTATTTCTTTGGTTAGTCCTCGCTTTAAATTCTAGCTATCAGCCTTTCGGCACAGTGCAGAAAGAAGTAGGAAAAAGGCACACACACACAGTGCCGTCGGCACAATAAGATATCCTCTCAGGGAAAATACAGTAGGTAATCATGGATGCTACTGGGGTCTGTGTGTGTCTGGGCAAGCAGCAGCCTTCCAGACAATGGTACTCCATTTAAAAGGACACTATGCCTATAGGGTATTAAAACAGGCAGACGATCTGCTGAGGAATCTATTGCTTTGGCTTACCTCAGCAAATGATTACACCTCATTGTTGTACTCCAGCCTCCAATCCCTGTTGTATCTCTATGCATCTTCTGCATCATTTCTTTTCCCATGTGCATAAACACAAACATCCTTCCTTACATATCTCCTCTCTTTCTCCTGGTACTCAAGTCTGTCAATCTCCAGATGGGAGACTTAACAGATTGATCTTTATAGCAACTTGGCTCATGAGTCTGTCTTGATGAATTCCTTATTTTTTGAAGCTTTTCTCAGTGTTTAAGTCCTATAAAATGTTATTTCTTACAACCACACTATATATAAAAAACAGTAATATTTCACAGTCTGCTTCAAGCTTGTATTTGGCATGACTTAAGCTTGGCCTGTGTAAATCTCTTTGACTCAAAACAGGGTTTGTTTTGTGATTTTGCGCCCATTCATGGCTATGAGAGCTGCCTCTGTTTTACCATACCACGCAGTGTTAACGCACCTGCACTCACCCATACAGAGGACATCCAGTGTGGATTCATTTTCAAGCTCATAATAATCCATTTTAAAGGGGGGGACAGTGAACGTTTTGTTCAATCATGAAGCCCTTACAACCCTGTCTACCACAAAGTCATCAGAGCATATTCACAGTGTTGAGATTTGTAGGGGGAAAAAAAAGCACAAACAGACTTGTACATTCATGGCACTTACAGAATGAACAAACATCACAGATTTATATGCTGCTAAGCTAGTATAGGGAAAACATGTGTTACATCTAGTAAAAAAAATCAGGTTCCTGTGTAGAAAGCCAAAATATATATTGACTGCTTGAATTACAAAAGAAATATTTGGTTTAAGTTTTATATTTTATATTTTTTTGTTTATTTTCTAATTGGTTTGGTGAGTATTTGTGTATGTGTAACTTTAAATGAGCAGAAAATAACTCTGGCCACATAATCAGAGTTTTCCTCTGATTGGACCTTAGACTTTAAATCTTTCACAGAACGTACTATGTGAACTACGGCACAGAGCTTAAAAGACTCTGGCATTTATGGGGCATAAAAGGACTAAAGAAGGAGACTGGTGAGTTGCTTTGTGGGAAATGTAGGATCAAGGGTTGCAGGGGACTATTACTTGGAACTTAAAGTTATGATAGGTGATCCTCAGCGGCTTCGATTTTTATCCTTCTTTTTATGATCCGTCTCTTGCAGATCCTCCAACTTTATGGGTTCTATTTTTGTCTCAGTGCGACACAAGCACAGGTCTCGGTTCAGTTTGCTTGGAGTGCGCGTAGGTGTGGCCAACCTTTTTGGTAATTTGGTGAACACAAAGGCAGGAACATCTGTGGTGCAGCGTGGCACAGTGGTAGAGAAGAAGGAATAGATAATTAAAAGCGTCACAGCCAACTTCAATCACAGCCGATCAAATCAGCTCCTCTCATTCTCTATTAAAAGCGCTGTGGCGCAGCGTATTGTTAATTCTGTAATGGCTAAAAAAAGAGCAGCTAAAACTTTACACAGGAAGAAACTCAAGCCACAAAATAGCCTTCAGATGGCTGCGATGCACTTAGATTTAGCTTGAGCTGGCAGAAGCACAAGCATGATTTCACCTCAAAAATAACACCAAAACTCTACTGCACACATGAATCTTTAGTCACTAACCCTTGTTGAGCCGTTCCACCCTGCCCCGCGGCAGCCCGGTTCATGTCGAGCCACAAAAATAGCAACTGGACACAAGTGGGGGAAAATGTTGTGCCAAAATTGCAAATGTGCTCAGATCTATGCTTGAACCAGCTTTGCACTATGAATAATGTGCAATACGAAATTACGCAGAATCTCTTTATAACTGTGAAAGTAACGGAGTAAATTTAGTCTGAATGCTACTTGGTCCTGATGATTCAGATTCACAGTGTTTTTTTTTATATATAAATATATATTTATCAAGAAAGAAAGTCTATATTTGTTGAAGTCACGTCCGTGTGACTAACAGTTACCACATGCTGGATGAGGACTCAGAGCTTCCAGCTAATTCTGCACAGTCAACAAGATGATGCTGCATATCTGAGGTACTCAGTCAGTTTTGTCTTTTTTTTCTGTCCAGTACCACTCATCCACTCATCAGAATTTATCCAACTGAGTGAGACATGCTGTGCATCACATAACAGTTGACTAAGTGCGTGAGAACTGACAAAAAGGTTGGCAGAAATAAGGAAATTTGGCTCCAAATAGACAAGACTTCAAAGAAGACACAAATTGAGACCAAATCTCAATGTGGATCCAAGTTCCTTTGGCCGTCTGTCCAGGAAGTTAGTTGGGAAACTCCACACTGTCATCTGCTGTCCAGCAAAGTTTCTGTTCTCTTTTCACACTTCTCTTTTTGGCAAGGTTATTAGCCAAGATAAACACAGATAACAGAACCCAGTAACCTCATCTTCCTCTGTGGCAAGACACTTTAAGCAAAGAGCAGGTAATTAAAAGGATGGAGGTGTGTGTGCACATGGGTGTTTGTGAGTTCGGAAAAAAAAAAGGTCGCAAGGATGCAGCAGAGAACACGGTTTCTGAGTTGCCTGGCAACCCCTTTAGCCGCAAAGAGGAGGAAGTGTGGTGCTTTTTTATGACGTCTTATGTAACTGTAAGGATGAGTCTGAGGAGAAACAATGAAATAATCCCACAACTTCTTCTCTTTGCAGTTCTGGGAAACAAAACAGAAAGAAATTATGCATCAAAGAGGGCTGTGATTGCATGTTCAAACACTATTTTTACAAACCCGCAACCGGGGGAACACTGCAAAGTCTTGTAGATTTTGCTTCATTTAAACTTCACAAAGGGTTTTGTAGATCCAAAGTCCAACTATGGGTATTAAAAGGGATCCCACCTCTTGACCTTCTTCTCTGTAGGTCAGCATCAACTGTGAGCCGCAGGGTGGCTAGCAGTCAAACCATGAGAACCTCCGGTGAACCTGAGGTGAAGCCTGGTAGGGGGGAATCCTCTCTCTCCCCTGCCTGCCTGCCTGGGGAGCCTAGAGCCTGGGATAAACACAGCCCATGGGTACCCTGAGCTAGATCTGCCAGCAGCGTGAAGGATTATAACACCAGGGTAGAGAGGGAAGAAAAGAACGAGGGGGGATGTGAGGATAGAGAAAGCGGGGAATCTGGAGCGAAAGGGAAAGTAGGGAGAAATAGGGAGGGATGATAGGTAGCAGCTGGAGATGATTAAAACACCAGGGTTGAATCTCTCACCATGCTCCAGTTCCCTCACTGGCTTGTTCACATGATCACTCTTCCACTTCCTCCCACCTTAACCACTGCAGATGGACACCTGTGGCGCTATGAGATCCACTTAGCTCTTCCCATTAAACCAAATAAAATATTTATGAAGGAGGGAGTGAGTGAGTGAGCGATACAAACAGTTATGGATAAAGTTCTCTGGATGGAAGTTTTGATGCTGTTGGCAGCATGCATTTCTCTGTGAACTTCCCTTTAACATTTAGACAACTACAGCTTATGTCCTTAATGAGCATTTTCATTTTAGATTTGCATCATTAGGCTAGACCAATAAATACAGCCATAAACAAATAGATCAAATCTGTGCAGAAGAGCGCAAAACATACAACTGTGTTATAATGTCACTCTGCATAGTTAATTTATTCAATCAGTATGTGCATCAAGGCATTTTGACGTTGTACTAATTTCCTAAAGGGATGCAGCCTTTGCTGTGATCCCTGTCTGAGCTCAAATATTATCGCCAGGGGCCACAAACAAAGATAAGTGAATTAAGATCCTCTGAGCATCCTTGCACCTCACCCCTGAGGTCTGAGGACCAGGTGGGCTGATAAATATTAAAAGTATACTGAATAATTGTTGGAATGTAAAGGAGTGATGCTGTGAATATACAAATGAGGCAAAAAAAAAAAGAAAAAAGAAGTCAAAACGTAGAGGCAGTCCTGGCAGGAAGCATCAGGAGGTCAAGTCAGCAAAGTAGCAGAGAGTTACAGATAATGATAGAGACAGAGAAATATAGTAATGGCTTTGGGCAGTATTTAAATGAGTCTGTGTGGCGGTCCAGTGCACAGATTGACTGTGAATTATTACCACTGTGTGCTCACTGGAGCCGCTTGCCTGCTTGGCCAGTGGGCACTCAGTAATTCAGAGAGACAGAAACAAAGAAAAGAGGGCAGAGAAATAGAAAAACCTCCGAACAATTTAAGCAAACCATGTTAAATTACATAAAAAAGCTTTTATTGAAGGTAAGTGCAGCAGTGCAGGATCATATAGTGTCTTAATGGGCTTTATAGGTTCGCTGAAGCTATTGCTGACCCAACCACAATCTCAGCGATTAAAAGCTCCCAAAAGCTCAACTCGATGTGCAGTAGGAGCTGTAACTGAGGATGATTGCAGCTCAAAAGAAAATTGTGGTAGTTTTACGAATTGCACAAATTGTCCAATGAATACATTTTGCAAGTTTGTATCACTTTTCCATTTAAATCCATCCTACCTTGCATTTTTGTTCCCTCTGTTTTCTCTTTGGTTTCCTAATGTTGAAAAACAGAGAGAGAGGGTCTATATATCTGTGTGTGTGTTTGTGTGTGTGTGTGTGTGTGTGTGTGTGTGTGTGTTAGTGTGTGTGTTAGTGAGTGAGTGTGTAGAAGAATAGCTTAGATCTCTAGCAGAGCAGAGTAAAGCCGTGAGCAGCAGCAGCAGCAGCAGCAGCAGGGCAGTGGACCCCTGAGTCCCAAAAACCATCACCTCTATACTGCTGCCCTCAGCTAGAAACACAAACACACACACACACACGTACACACACACACACACACACAAATTGGGAACTCAAACAGAAAACATATCTGTGTGTCTGTGTTTCTTTGGTGCTTGTGTTTGCTTGTTAAAATTACTCCCCAGACAGGTTTTAAAGTATGTAAAAAATGCTCTGCTATGATTAATATTTGGGTTTTCCTACATAAAAAAAAGCTGAAGGCACATTCACTCCTTCCCTAATTGAGAAATTCTGGCCCTATCAATCACAAGCCCCCGGTCCTGCACACCATTTCTGCTGGTGCAAGGTTGTACAGTGAAAGAGCAGTGAGCTTCAAGATGGCTAATGTTAGCACACTTGTTATGCTCAAAACATACTAGAAGATGATTCAAAATTAGCAACTTAAATATGTTTGTGTTATTTGATAGCTTGTTAGCCTATTTCTTGTAGTGGCTGGCACAGTGTTGATGCTAATGCTAACTCTAATTTTGCTCAATGCTGAAGATTTGAGACTTGTTTTATCTGCAACTGACTATTTGAACTTTTTACTTAAGCTACCAGGTATGGCTTGACAAGGTAAATTTGATTTTAGGATTATTAGGGAGTGCCTGAACATCTTCAGTTGAGGAAAACGAAAAAAAAAACCTTCAAGTGACAAACGTTGCTCAGATACAAATCAGTCTTGCCAAAATGTGACATTTTAAGTGACACAAACATAAGAAATGCAAGTCTCCAGGTTCTTCAGGAACATGGAAGCAGCTTTTGTTGATCTCTGCCTCATTACCATCCAATTTAAACACTGTTTATCATCCTGCATCAAACAACATAGATTTTGTGCATAGTTTACCTAAGGATTAGCTCTTTGTGTGCTGCTCAGACTGTCTGCCTTTTATTAAAGCCTGAGTTTGTATCAGTGGGGATCAAAATATTTATTCCAGTGTATAAAGAGATGGGAAGTACTCTGCACAAACAGAAGAATGTTATGTAAGGGATTCAGTTCAGTTGTTCATTACTGGGTTGTGTCTCAGGTGCTTTTTACATGCCAAACTTCTCATCCTTTGTTTTTGTTTTCTCAGATATTCTTTAATATAGCATATTTCCTAATCATATCTTCAAAACATCTCCAGTTCCACCCCCTTGATTTTAACCCCTTCCTTTTTTCACCTGAATGTCATAAAACTGCACCTCTGTATTTTCTGTATCACTGTGCAAATTAACATACCATAGCTCGACTAGAAATAGCATTCAACGATATTTATCCATGTGTGTAAAGCATCTCCATTACCAGTCACCTCGGAGGAAAATGAACCCTGCAAAGCACAGACAGCTCATCTTCCTGCGTTGTTTGTTCTGTAGGTGCTGGCTTATCATGTCTGCAAGCCGAATGGTAGCGGCTCTTGTTTTGTCGGGGAATAAACAGCTGGCTGAGGAAGCTTTGTCTTTTCCCACCTGGATACTTTGTTGGCTGTCTGGCTGCTATCAGCTAAAAGGAAACTCTATAAAACAGTCCTGGCATCGAGTCAGCATGGCTTCCCTGCAAAAAAAAAAAAGCTCAGTTATGTGTACATGCATTTTTTTTTTTTTTTCTCTCTCTTGTCTGCATGTGCACTCTGTTTCTGCTTTTATCTACACTATGTTTAAATCTATACGGCTGCTTCCATGTCTAGCTCTCACACTCTCTGTCTCTCCCCATGAGTCTGTTTTCCTTCCTCCTTTTATTGATTCTGATTCTGGCACTAACACAATGTTCAAAGCAGTGTTGCTTCCCACTGAGGCAACCGGGTGTTTGTGTGCGTGTGTGTTATCCTATATGTGTTTGGCTGTGTGTGGACCCCCCCCTTCTGTCCCTCCTTCAGCAATAAAAAGAGACAAGATACTTGTCGCTTGTTGACACTAATCTGTACCAATCTTTTTAAGCTGTCTTGTTGTACGAAATCACTTTAAGTGGTTCAGAATATCTACTTCTTAGGCTAATAGTACCGTTTAGGATCATCCGTCACACTTTATTTATCTGAACACTTGCAAAATATGTCAAAATAAATGGTAGCATTTTTGCATTGGCATTGGGATTTGACTGGAATTATTGATATCTAACTGTTTACGTTTTGTTCCACTGATAAAATAAAACATCTTTCGCAGAAAAATGACAACCATGGATCCAGTCCAACCCCCCAACCTGCCTCATAAAGCCTCAACCCTCTCTAGAGATTTGCTGGAGAATTCGTAATTTTCCAGCTTTCTCCTCCTTCAAGGTGCTTTTCCTGCAAATCCGCCTGGTAATGTATTCAGACAGCGCGGAGATCAAAGATACATGGATCATATTTTGGTGTGTGCATTCGTACATGTATGTGAGCTGCTAACAGGCATGTATGCATATCTTCAAAAGCACTGTGACTTAGCCTGAGGCAAGAGGGCAAGGACTACAGGTTTTGATGTCAGATGCCTGTGCAGTATGTGCTGCCTTTATGGAGTCGCATTAAGCGGCTCCAGCATGAAGGTGAATCACCGAACGTGATGCCTCGAAACCCTGCAGATTTGTGTCTACTGACCTTAAGTAAATACAAATCTGCCTAGCTTGTTGCAAGTCCTGCTAATACACCACTACAGGCCTTAAGGCTAAAAATAGGTAGAAGTCACGGCTTGATCACATACAACATCAATGTGTGCTTAAAGAAATAGTTTTCCATTTTTGGGACGTAGGCATAATGGCTTTCTTGCTGAGAGTTGGATGAAAAGATGATGCCCTTCCAATTTCTGAATGGTAGACGTGAAGGAAAAATCTGATCAAAGATGATCTGGATGAAATGAGAAGGTCAGGAGACAGCAGATGTCTTATGCAGAGACATTTATTGCAGAACTCAACATTGAGAAGATCAGTACTAGCAATCATGAATATTGCCACCACCAATCTGAGCTCGTCCTGTGTGTGAGATGTTTTTAAGTGTTTGTGTCCTCACATGTCATCAGTCTTAGACTACGTATCCAAGTAAGGTCAAGCTGTACACCTTCAGGATCTTACTGGGTATTAGAACATAAACATTCATACTCTCAGCCTTGGTTTCTATGGGCAGATGGGAAGAGTCAGCACAAATAACTGTAAGACACAACATTGATTCAAACATCAACTTTGCTCTACCTAAGTGCAAAGAAGTATAGTGGCAAACAAAGAGGTGAAAAGGCCTAAGGGGTTAGAGAAATTCCTTCATGGTAGATATGAAGTGCCTGCTAGCAGCTAGTTAACTGAGATTAGCTTTAATATCGCTTTTGTTTAATCTGAACAGAAACTTAAGTGTGAAACTAAAAATTCATGGTGTTATGGGAGGTCATGTGCAGGTCTAGTTCCTCGAGTTTTGTCGTCGCAGACAGAGCAGAGACTCCAAAAGGCATTGCTCCCAGACAAGAACTAGTCTGGCACATGTCCCCCTGTAAAACTGCAAAGCGCCAATTCGGAATTGTGCTTCTCCTGGCAATATCAAGTACCTTTAAGAGGAATTTGGCTCCCTGTGATCTGCTGGAAGATAACTTGAATTAAGTTCTATGCCATTATGTGAGCTCCAACTCTACAAATAGAGATGGAGAAACCTTGAGATTTGAGCATCGTGCACTTCCGTGACTTACAGTTACCCTTTAACCTCTCTCTGCATAGGTAAATATATTGCTGTCTTAAATGTGCTGATAGGCAGCTGTTGTTAACACTGAACAGAGCCCGGCTCACCAATTCCCTTTCTATCTGCTTTTTAAGCCTTAAGTCTTCTTCACACAAATGCACCGATGTGTGTAAATCAATCTGTTGCTCTTGCTTGTTCTTTATCACTTTTTCATCGCTGGGTGTATTGCACCATTTCCTGGCACTGCACTGCACTCAACTCATTTTGATTTGGTCTTCATTTAAAGTGCTTAATGTCATGTTCGATAAATTATAGAGTGGGCTGAGCATTTGCTGAAAAATTGCAGCAATCACATCGGGGGAGCTGTTGGAATATAGAGCAGACTGATGGAAGAAATTGAGCCAAAGAGCTTTTAAAGGTTATGTCATCGTTTGTGACAGTCGGAGAAAAGAATTTCCTCAGGGACCGGGCTCCGTCCGTCAGGCCAGAGATGAGGGAGGAAGATACAGAGACAGAGAGGCAAATGTGCTTGAGCCAAATGAGAAGGTTTAATAAAAGCAATAAATGCAACATTAAAAGATCTCGGATTATTGTTTTTTTATCTCCTGAATTAAAGGTCGGACTGTCATCCACAGTCTGCACAAGTGAAGCCTTGTCATTTTATCTCCGTTTTTTAAGGGATTCTATTGGAATCGATTATACAGGTTGCAAAAAAAAACAGTGCTTTTTATATAAACATCACCAAAGCATATAAATAAGTCAAACCCCATTTCACCTTACAACAGACATGTTGAACACAATCTATTTACTTCCCCCTCTACGGGATGTGAGAACAGAGATAGGTTGTCTGGATTAGACACGCACTACCTGGAGTGATAAATCATAATCATGGGAACACAGCTGCTGCTCTGTTACCATTGTATATTTCTCCAGGTGCCAGTCCGTCTGTCTTTCTGTCACGCCCAACCTCTAATACATCAGTTCAGCCACCGAGAAATGGTCACCTCCCCTGCAATGTCCTCCACTTGTAACTGCAATTGCATCTCAAATATTAGACGGCGGTGCACGCTCCGGCTGCAGAGGACACCTGGCAGTCAAGGTTTAAGGGCAGCAAATCAAGCCAATAGGAGCAGCGAGGCCTGACTCAGGCGCACAGGCAGGCTTGATATCCAGCTGCCCTGACATTTGGAAGAGAAGGCTTTTTGATGTGGGAGGCAGAATGGAGCTGTGTTTGTTTTTCCTGTCTCACTGTTGCTGAGAATCAGTCCGGAGCTGTCTCTCTCTCTCTTTCTCTCTCTCTCTCTCTCCGCCTCTCACTGCATGTCTGTCTTTGTTTCTGTCAGTTTCATAATTTCTCTCTCTCTTTTTTTTTCCTTTCTTGTAGTTTGCTTACCCATATCCCGGGTTTATGTTTTTTTCATATTTCTGTATGCTCGAAATAGGCATTGTGTGCTAGTGTCGGTCCGGGATATCTCTGTATTGCACTCCCTTCTGTGCATGAGTGGAGCAGCAGTTCACAGACCCTCTCACCTCACTTGGAGGGTTATCAGAGTAAAGCCTGGTGTGCCTCCCACTGAGCCAAGAGCCACAGATACTCCCTCCACTGGCTTTTATCAGTGCCGTAATGCAACTGCACTAAAAAAAAACACAGACACATATTACTTATTCAAAGAGGTTTCCCACTATGCCGCATTAATTTTCTACCACCTTTCTCTTACTTGTAACCTCAATTCCTAACCACCAATATAAATAACCCTTGTGGTCATTTGAGAACATTTAAATGCTCAGAATGCAATGAATGTGCAGTGAATGAGTGTTAATGAATGTTGATTTTTTTCAGTGACAATTATTTGGTATTGACCCAGTGTTGAATGGAGTGTTGTTTGCTCACTCAAAGAGCCAATACTGCTCTGGATTAAGCGACTTGACTCTGACTGTGCCACCATATCAAACATAGTGCTGAATTTAAATTATTAGCTAAGTTAGCATTGATTATTTAACCCGATTAACATCGGCACAGAGAAAAAATACAGCTTCTGTCGCTGTATTGGCAATAAAATCACTTTAACACGTGCTTTATGCTGTGTGAATTCATAAATCCATGATTTCTCTTCATATTACGCCCCTTCTATTGTTCATAGCCGTGCAGCACAAAAACCTGTCAATGATATATTTATGATGTGAGACAGTGTTCCTGATTAGGCTTTTCAAGGCAGTAAATCCTGGCTGTTTCATATCCTGCCGTGATTTGTAATTCTGTTGACTTATCTATCCAGATCAGTCTTTCCTGCTTCTGGTTTTGCTGACAGGCCAAGACACTCTATGGCTTTCAAACACACACATGCACACCCTCATATACATTGTTGTATAGAGTCTTTCTAAACAGCGGAAGCATGGATGTGAAGAGAACAAAACGACTTGTAGTAGTCACTTTTAATTGAGAGCAAATTCTCAAACAACAAAGATGTATAGTTCTTTAGCAGATGTCAGCTCTTCCCAGTTGCATATGAGCTCACCATAATTATAATGACTAAGATAATCACGTAATGTCGGAAATCCCCGATCTTGATTACCACTGAAATTTAATTAACTGATCCACTGCCTGTTGGTTATCTGTCCACCAAATTTCAGCTGAATAAAATAAGAACATTGTCAGATTACTTTGTTACTGGTTGATTGTCCTGTAGTTTGCAAGCCATGAATACCAATCAGTTAGAATTCAGGAGAACACAAAACTCCATGCAAACAGTCACAAATATGGTCATAAACATGTTTCTCACATAGCTTTTTTCACACTTTGATTACATATGGCATAATAATCTCTGCAATGTGAGTAGAGCAGTATGGAAATTCATACTCTCCTTAGGGATCAACTCTTTCTGCAGCCATGTTTTTGTCAGAGATAACCTTACTGCTGACTTTCAACCAAATCTAAGCATTAGCAATTACAGTATGTAATTCCGGCCCCACAGGTTGCTAGCAATGCAATGTTGTCACAGGTATCACAGGCTTTGGTTAAATATGTCAGCATGTTTTCATGTTATCGGACCATGTAAACATGCAGTCACGGTAATCACACCCCTCACGGCATTTTTCAAGCACCGAGGACCGAATGCATCAGAAAGGCAGAAATTAGCTCAACCGCTAGTGAATCTTCTACACCACCTCTTCTATGTGGATTACAAGATGTAGGTGGGGCGGTTATACTCATCGCAGCACAGACTGCACCTCACACCAACGCCCACAGACCAACAGGCTGGAAGAACAGCAAAACACCGACCAGAAAAGAGCAAACAGCACTTAGCTGAGAGCTAGTCAGGCTATTGCCAGTCTTGTGGTTTTGCAGATATGAGTAAGACAGATGACTAAGCATAGGAACAAAAGATTGCATGTTTGTTCAGTCCTAACTTGGACTCTACATGTTATTTAATCTGGTGATGAATCCTCAATTTGAATCATAGTCAAAACAAGTGAATCAAATAAGGAAAATTTGTACAGCGTCAGTGTTTGTTTTATTTCTATCTGGAATTTCCTTAATTATTTTTCCCTTTACCCATTGTCTTTTTGTTAGATTTTCTGTATAATTTTGGTTTGGTAAAGGAACTACTGCTGTCTCACTACCTCTGTGCTTGTGTCAAATATTCAGCTCTACTTCTGTATTTTTCTTAATCCACTTTCAGTACATGAAATGTTGTCACTTCTGTACAGTAAATGATTTTCATTGGAAATTTTATCTGCTGAATTTATGAACTACTGACACTTGTGTCACTGTGTCGTTTCCTCAACCTCCTGTTCCAATGACTGTCAAACTTCTGTGATTTACAGTGAAGAATGTGTCAGATTTACAGTTTGCAATTTATGTGTAATTTTTCAAAACAATTTGTCCCTGAGACAGTGGAAAAAACAAAGCAGCATCTAATTTCTTGCTGGTTAATTCTCTGGTTAAATTGCTAGCTGAAATGACAGTTATTTCTAGTAGAATTTTTGTGTTTTGTCGTGTGGCGGGTAATCAAGTTAACATTAGATCCCTTTTTTTGTTGAAAATTTTATCCCCATCTGGATTTTTATTAATTATCTGAAATATGTACTTGATTGCTGCCAATTTTGATTTGATCCTAACATTTGCAGCTCCAATATGTTAGCGCACTCCACATACTTCCAAATTATTTCTCACATTTTGTCCTTGTGTTTTTTTTGTTTTTTTTTTTTAAAGCTGAAACTCTTTAATCATCAATATTTATTTCTCAGTGTGTTTGCATGTGTGTGTGTGTGGGTGTGTGTGGGTGTGCTGTCAGCTGATTAGATGAAGCAGGTATGTAGGTCGGTGGGTAGGTGTGGGGAGGGGACACATTGCCAAGGATTGCTTTCAACTTGCTAAAAGATACAGCCGTTTATGACAGCCATCTGTCCAGCGTGTATCTGTGCATGCATGCGTGCGTGCGTGTGTGTGTGTGTGTGTGTGTACATACACTTGCAGGCACAATTATGTTTTTGCTGGTGGGAGCTGGGGTCCAGGTGGCTTTATACTGTAATATTGCACCCTCAATGTGCAACAGCACGGGAGGACATAGGCGCTCAGCCGACCATGTTAGTCATAAAAACACTCTAACTGATGGCCAATCTGGGGCTGCACGAAATCTGAGAGCACGTAACTTTTTAGGGTTATAGCTCATCTTAATAATATGAGTCGAGGAAAATTTGTTTAGCTGCTGACGTCTAACACGGTATCTCCTGACAATTACAAATCTGTATCACAAATACAGACACAGTTATAAACAGTGTGACCATAAAAAACCTGAACTTATTGGATCTTAGCATAAAGGTAAGAACACAAGATGATTGTCAAGGACCCTTTGGAGTGAAACGAGTAAATGAAAGCGTCTTGATTGTCACCAGAGTGTCAAATGGCCTCATAATAAATTTTGTGGGCAGCTGAATGTTCAGAGGCTTCCTGGAGGCCAGGCGGATGAAAGGGACCGCTACATAGGCTGAAGCAGATAACAGATGACTGAGCTCCTCCTTTTAACTCTGCTCATTGATACCTTGAAACAAGATCAGGGTTCAGATCCCATTGGCGCCAAAGATCTTTGGGAATTTGTTGAGAACCCAAACCCTTTTTGCCTGAAGGAGTGAAGATATCCTTTCAAAGATAAAAAAAAAAGCAGCTGCAAACAAGCATAAGCCAAATATACATATAAAATATACTACCTTGTAGCTTGTTTAATAAGACGTTTTGGGTGTATCAGAGAAATGGTTAAAGTAGATCAGAGAGAACACAGGGGGGGAAACACTTTACTTTTCAGTCTTTTGATTCCCATGGAGAACACTTGCAGGTGACAGGATTCATTCCTGTACTCCAAATCATATTTCAGGGCTTCTGAGTGCAGTTTTGCATATCAAACCAATAAAAAAAATCATCCATAGTGTATTCAAGTTGATGCTACAGAAGGAGACGAAGGAGGTCTATTTTTGCATCCAGCCAAAACAAGGTTTGAAGTGAAGGCCCAACGGAGAGGAGGGAAAAAAGTTGGGCTCAGTGCTGCTTTCATCCACAGTCTGTCATATCTGCATATGCTGCTTTATCATTCATGTTGCTCTGATGGAGGCTATCGAGAATGCTCAGATATTTGGCATAGTTTTTTATTGGTTATGAAGGACTTTAAACAGCAGTGAAAGCGAAAATCAAAGGCTGGCACGGTGGGTTGGTGGGTCCACTTCTTTGATTCAGAGTAAAATATCTCCAAACCGTTTGGACGGATTGCCATGAAATTTTCTGCAGACACTGCACATTCATGGTCACTAGAAGATGAATATTGCTGACATTGTTGATTTCCCAAAGGTCATATCTGCAGCTACATTTTTTTTTCATTCTGTGATCTTAAAATCACAAAATAATCTCAATATTTACTCTATCATGTGACATTTTCAGCTACTTACAGGTGTCAAAAGCCATCTACATGCTGACACTGGCAGCTTTAGTAATCTCTGATCAAATTAAACAACCTTTTATTTTGAAAACGGACTTTGTTATCTCATTAGTTATCTCATTAGTTAGGAAAATTAGTCTTGGTATCCCATGCTAACACATCAATAAAATCCTGATTACAAGAATAACAACCTGTTATTCTGTGTAAATGAGATAATTATCTATATATTTTAAATCTGTGCTTGGTGTGAAAGGGCTTTTAAGCAACCCTCTCTTTGCTATGGGATTGTGTTCATTCACAATTTGTACAGCAGGTTAGCATTGTCGTTGTGTGCCTGTTAGCATACTAATGTCAGCGTTTAGCTCAAGGCCGCATACACAGCTGAAGTCACATAGTCTTTCTTGCATATGTTAACTCTGCATTTCTAACATGTGCCCATGTATGTGTAAAGGCACGTGTGTATAGATTCACATGTTCATAGGAAAATGAATGGGCCTCTATGGTGGATTACTCTCTAAGAAGGTATTAAACATGATATAGAAAGAGCAAATGATAAATCTGTTTTGATGCTTTAGTAAATGTGCCAATACTGCGCTGTCGAGAAAAATCAGGGTTATCAAGGTCACCAATCCAATATGAAGATTGTACATATTGGGCCTTGAGTTTCTGACTTTATAGGATAAAATTTACACAGAGGTGTATTCTTCTTGTAAGTCACAGCCTGTTTTCATGGCTATATTTAGAGGCCTGTTTCCATTGGAAGTGAGGATATTGCCTGCTGCGCTTAAGCTGAGGGAGGCATATGTTTTTTCCCCCATCTGACCTACGCTTCCTGGTGTGAATTAAATCAAAGCTGAGAAGTGCTGAGAAGAGGTGATAGGCAGTGGTCTCTTGAGATAAGCCGCTGTCATTTTTGCTTCAGCTGGTCTCGAAGTAAATTCAAGTGGTGTAAAATCAGTTGTTTGAGAAGTGAACTCGTTGTAGTTATAGTGGTTTTATGCCCAAAGGAGTACTATATATATATATATAAAAAACTCTCCAAAAAACATCCCTAAATGAAACCTGAAGTCTATCCTCTGGCTTTAAAGTGCATCAGTGACCAAATAAACCCACACCCCCTTTGCGGTCCAAAAGCAATGGGGCACTAGCTAAGGCAAAGTATTGTTGTTTCTCTTCAACATAGTTATCTGATTTATGCAACACAAATGTTGTGTATATTAATGGTCAAGGGCCAGAGGTAAAAAGAGATTGGTGGTTGAGTGGTTGAAATGCCGAGCAATCTTCAGAGCCCATCTGATCTTCTGAAACTGCCTGTGGCATTGATCGCATCCATCTTCTCACCTTCAGTCGTTCTTGCAACTATTATGCCCTTCAGGTGACATACGGGTGCACTTGATGAAACTCAGAGCAAAAAATATGAAATGTACAGACACTGGTTTAAAAAGCTAAGGAGTAGATAAAGAAATGAAGAGAAGGAGAACTAAAAAAAATCAAGCACCAAAACAGAATGCTGGGTAACCTGACCTGCCCTCATTTCACCTTGTTCATCTTGTAGCATCAATAAACAGATATGCCTCCTCTGATTCTTCTCCCCTTTTTTTCCTCCATTTTCAGCCACTTAGATGCCATGTGATACAGAGTCACATGGTGTCACATCAAAGATATTAAAAGATAGTCAAATGACATATCTCATAACTGTTGGATTAGTCAACAAACTCATGGTCCTCGGAGGATGAAACCTACTGACTTTGATACTTCTCTGAATTATCATCTTGTGCCATCAGAGAGTCCGATTTTTGTTTTGCCCAATAATTTGTTTAAAGAGCTGATAAGCAAATGTTATCATGCTAATAGCTAAAGTAAAATAGTTAACATTGTGAACTTTACCTGTTAAACATCAGCATTTTCTTTATAGCGCTGCAAGCATGTTTACATGCTGTTGTTAGCATCAAAGTCAAAACACCACTATGACTATGCATCACTTTAAAGAGCTGCATGCAAGCATGACTGTAGACTTTTGTGGTTCTATTAATTGGTAATATAAGAACAATTTTAATGTATTTTAGGAGCACTAATTAAAGCACATAATCACTATTCTTTACAAATATTTTATTCTGTGAATAAACTCTTTCTTTGTAACACCAATTTTAAGCCAAGAATAATGTCAGAGGTAAAAACAGCCTAAAATACTGCTGACAATAAAACACTATATTGTGTCATTCAGGTCACATCCTGCTTTAGGCAGTCAGCAGCTCTTATCTGTCCCATCCCTGTTTTCTTGTTTGCCCTGTCATATTTCTTAACATCTATCACCACCAAGCTGTGATGGCAGCTGAAGTTAGCGCCGTGATTCACTGATGTAGAACATAGTCTAGCTTCCACTGCCTAAAAGAGCATACTGGCTCCTATCTCCTGTCCTCGCAGGGATGAATCCACTGGGTTTCTGTCTTACTTTGCTCCCCGGCTTATGATTTATTCATATGTAGAGTAAAGCATTCTGACAATCCCCCACACCATAAACTATATCCACACAACCCCCCACCTCTCCAATCAAAAATATCGAAGGAGGCCGTACGGGGATGAAAGAGTACAATGTATAAGCATACTGTAAAATTAATCCAACAATATCTGCTGGATTAATTTTCATGTAAATGTATTATTTCATGGCATTTTCTCCACATTTAATATTGTTGCAAAGTGAGACAAACAGGGCAGATAAGAAGGGGGGGGGGGACGACACGGGACCCATAATACCCTGAACGCATGGTATGTGCTTTAACCCTACAAAATCGGCAGCAGCCTGGAGTTGCTTGCTTTTACATGGCACATCCATTCATAATTCACCATGTAAACTACAAAGGTGGATGGGTAAGTGGACATGCGAACTAGTGATGAGACAGAGAGGAAAAAGAGGCACATTTGACACTTCAAAGCATTAAAATGCTCCATTTGCAGCATGGGGGATAAACATGCATTAGAATAGGTTTTTGCAAAAGAATCCTTTGTACTCAAACATAACAACAGCGACACCCATACAGATAATGTTAGATAGTGGTGCATGAAAGAAAAGGGGGGAGGGTGTGTGTGTGTGTGTGTGTGTGTGTGTGTGTGTGTGTGTGTGTGTGTGTGTGTGTGTGTGTGTGTGTGTGT
>JAQMCX010000037.1:2042389-2059925 GCA_029814765.1 Acanthurus leucopareius | reverse complement strand
CCCCCCCCCCCCCCCCCCCCCCCCCCCCCCCCCTCCGCCCGCGCCCGCCCGGGCTACAAGGGCTATGGATGTGTTGGTTGATGGAGACAGCCAGCTCATGAAAAATGTGTGACATTGGTTGTACATACACTGACTCACCCCACATATGAGGCATGTACAACGCACACACGAACAAAAACACACATGCATAAGCACACACACACACACATGCATATGCGCACTTAGAGGAGTGTGTTGAACTCTTTCATTTTTGGTTGTGGAAATCCCTCCAGTTTTCCTCTCATGTACTTTTCTCATGTATTTTTTATGTGTTACTTGTCCCAGTAGAAGGTCTAGTGTGTCAAAAAGAGGACTCTCCACTGTTACAAGGTCATTTTCCTCACTAATACCCTAAAACTGAGGGTCTAATTTCTTTTGGGAATGAATAAGTTTTCATTCTTTTTTCTTTTTTCCTTTCTTATGAGCTGACTGCTCACAAAAAGTCCAAAAACCAAAGAATATTCTGTAAGGATGTCATGGATAATGGGATCTTTTTATCCTCATTGACTTTACTGGATTCAACTACAGGTCCCAGTATGCACTGCTCTAGTTTCTCGCTGCGCAAGCGATGCTGCTGCATTCAAGTACTCCTCGGAAATTCTTGCATTCGGATTTTGTAATCGTCAGCTGCCACAATTTCAAGCAGTTGTAACAATAGTAAAACACAGCCTCAAAAGCTTTGTGATTCCTCTGTATTTAAAATTGAAAATAAGTCTTTTGCATCCATGGAGAGGTCTAATGTAAGTTTTCATAATTTTTTAACATGTTTTGTCTACAGAAGAAAATTCCTTAGTTTGTGGTTTATTTAACACTTGACAGTCAGTTTATATCCAGTATTTTTGTAAAAGGCTGGGCTACATTTCTGTCTCAGTTACCTGGACTATAAACATTTTGTGTATGCCTTTAAATTGCAGTGATTAGTCTTCAAGAAATTGATTAAGGTACAATGTAAAACTCATATGTAAAAAATGGTTAAACAAGTTAGCATGTTGAAACTTGAAATACATGTTTTATATTGGCTGATAGTTCTGCTGTAACATATTTTAAGAGAGAGAAAATATATCTAGCACAGTATTTTTCATGAAACTTAAAGTTTACTGGCTAGTTTTTTTTTAATCAACTGTAGGCTAATGCTAGTGGTACTAGCCTTTTTTGCCAGCAATTCACTTTCATGCACTTTTGAGTCTTTAACAACAATTCACTTTGTTGCACTTATAAATTTATTTTTGGGAAGTTTTCTATTTTGAAGCTATGTGATTAGGCTAGTGTTAAATGTGTGCTATTAGCGGGAAAAGCACCATTAGCACAAATAAACTATCAAATGTACTCTCACAAATTATACATAAATATCTGCCAGCAAATAGTTTCAGTAGTTTAGCATTTAGCATATCTACAGCCTAACTTTTAATGTTTTTGTACTGAAACAGCTAGAAACTACATTAAGTGTTCAATTGCGAATATACAAAAAAATCATTTAAACTAATCAAGACATCAGATATTACGAGCAGCTTCATTCTCTCTGTGCCCTTAAGTCATAAAAGTGACAAATAACAATCTCAATTTGGACATCTCTCCAAGTGCGGTGACCTGCTACATGTCACTTTTCCGACAGCAATGGAAGGCAGCATGTCTCCGTACCACTACGAGCAGCAGCAGCAGCAGGAGCAGCAGCGGTAGCGGCAGGAGCAGCGCTTTCTCTCTCTGTAACCTAAACAATGACTCCTACAACAGACCGGAGGAAAGCACACCAATAGAATGCGTTACACAGCACCAAAACCCTGCATTTCGCTGCTATTCCGACCACTCACGTAAATGTGCCGACCATAAACATGTGGATACCGACGGAACATGAAAAATACGGCGTCGGTAAGTTTATTGCCTTTATGTTTTTTTTCTGTTTTAAATTGCTGTCCTCTGCGTTTACTCACGTTCAGTTTTGTAGGGCTATGTATGAATTTGTGGTTAGGGTTTGAAGAGGTGAATTGGCTCCACGTTTGATGATTTCCAGCACTACGATTTGTTTTACTGAGTGATTTTTTTTTATGTAAGGGCAGCATCAGCTCTCTAAACAGCCCATGAGGAGAGCTTGGTTTTCATCTGACTGCCACATTGCAAAGCATAGGGTTGTCGCTCTGACCCCCCATGGTTTGCCAAATGAAAAAGGCACATTTTGATTTTTTTCCCCCCCTTCCTCTTGCTTTGCCCTATTTCTCACCTCGCATTGTCCGGGAATAAACTAATGGGCTGTTTTGACTCAGAATTGCTTTTTATTTGTGACACTGTGTATGTTAGAATTGTGGGAGAAAAAACCCCCGCTGCATATCACAACCAGACGCTGCATGTCTGTGTATTTCACTCAACCTCTAACAATTCTTCGAAAGAAAGCTCAAATCCAGAAAAAAAAACAAAGATTCGATGTAGTGTGTCTGGGATTCAGATTGCTGTGGATCTTGCGGGGGTCCTGGAAGTGTGTGTATCCTTCATTGCATTGTTTCAGTCTGTCGAGTGGGGCTTCTGGATCAAACACTGAAGTGAGACAAACAAGCGACAACAACGCAAACGATGCCAAATGTAGAGGAGAGAGAGAGAGAGAAAAAAAATCCCACACAGACTTTGTGCTGTTGGTGTGGTAGGAATTTCTTCTTTGCCTGTCTGTGACCGCAAAAAAAGGGGCTCATTGAGATGCGGCCGCAGAGAGGCGGCTTAAATGTCTCATAATTATATTCCCCAGAGATATCGGTCTGCTCTGTGTGTGATGCTCTGGTCCTTACATGATCCCACAGCCTCCGTGAAATCGAGCCAATAATTATTTTGTAATCTGTGCAAGAACGCCAGGACAAAAGTGGCCAATAAATAATAATAATTAAAAAAAGCCTCTTGAAACTACTGTAACTATGATATAATAAGAGATTATACAATTTTCCTTGCTGTACTCTTGTTATGCACCCTATCTGGCTGGACAACAAGGCAGGCTCCCAGGCACCTTTTAAATGTTATTTACTTTACAAAAAGGTGCCACCTTGCCACCGTGACCTGAAATCAGTGAAGCAGAGTGAACCAGAAACTAGCCTTTGGCCTCTCTGTGTCACACTCAGCGGTCTGGTCACTTGACCACACAGCTAAATTTTCCCCCTGGTATAGACTTGTTTCCCTTCTCTGTCTATGACAAGTGGTAAAACCTGACCTTAGTCACTGTGCAGTTATATTACACTTAATCCAGAGCGGGCCAGAGTCTCTCAGAGAACACGCTGCTGCCATATTTTGATAGGATAGAATAGATTTACTTACTCCCTCCTGTCAAAGTTCACATGGCTGGATAAAAGGAAGACATTTATTTTGAAGGTTAAATACTTGCCATTGTCCTCAGACTTCTAGAGGGGGCCCTGTTAATTGGATTAAGGCTCTTTATCCCATTTTTTTTCTCTCAATAACAGCAATAAGACTCATTGGACTAATTGGCTGTGATTTATTTTTTAAGACATGTTTTGGCAGCAGCGCACGTCTTTGTCGCCGGGTCCTTTTTTGAGGAAGGAACTTGGATGTTTTCCTGTTGTGAAATTCAGGTTACATGACACACACACGCACAGACACATGATAACAAAAACTGACTTTGAAAGTGTTTGTTTTTTTAGTCTGAAGTTCAGCTTAATGTGATTTTAGTCTTTGGCTTTGTTTGTACTGTAAATTCCTTTTTTTGGTGTTAGGAGAGAATGTCATCCATTCTGTTCAAGTGGATCAATGGAGACATTAGAGAGACTATTGAGTGCTTGAAGGCCCTGTTATGCAACAAAATAAAAGCAAGTTTAAACCGAAATAGCAATTCTGAACTGCCACACTAGAGGTTGGGGTAAGAGATTGTCTGGATGCCTTAATATTGCAGATATGGGAAAACAGCACACCATCCCAATTCCTATATGGGAAAGTTGTGAGTGGTTTCCAAAGCTGGTTGACCTTCCAACAAGCATCTCCAATGAAATATACAAGAGCTTTAGATCTCAACTCAAAACCTTCCTTGCAGCCCTGCATAAATGACTTACCATCCACTGGATAATCCCAATGAAATGAAAGACTTTACATTGCTAAAATGTTTGCAGTTTAGCCTGGTTATTGCAAATGTTATCACACATGGCGATGCAAAATATTCCATCAGCTGTTCAGTTATATTTCAGCGGGAAAAGGATAACCAAATATTTATCCTTGTTTCAAAATAACCCCACAGCAGTAATGACCATTGAGCCCCAGATGGAAGCTCATCCTCAATTATTCATGCCAGGAGGAACAGCTGTTGCTTCCCTACAGGTCTTGACAACTTATAGCAAAACTTTACCTGAATTGTATTGAGCTTAATCACACCTTAGTAGAATTTACATTATTAATCCACATTTGAATTGACTTGTTATCTCAGTCCTTTTGGGTTATTTCATGAATATCCATGCTGTGGAATTGCTGTGATATCTAAATATTGGTACAAGTAAGTTGCTACCTCAGCCATTTTTAAATGTGATCTCCTCCAGGTGCTTTCAGGGAACATTTTATCCCCTTTTGACAAGGAGGCCGACTAACTTAAAGGGCTTGGAAATCCTTGGATCCTTGCAGGAACATTTGATCTCGGGCCAAATCGAGATGAGATCAGAACGTCTCGCTGTTTAATTGGGAGGTTGCGGCGTTTGATGTCCATTCGCCTTTACTAGAGAAGCAGGGCCCCCGGGAGGACGGCGGGGCAACTGCTATTGATGAAATATGAATGGACTCTCGACGAGTTGATGTTAAGGCGCCCATTAGCCCACCAGTGAAGTGATTACTGGTTTTTAACCTGAAGCAAGAAGGTTGGAAGATTGATGAGATGATGTTAATATCTGACTCCTAAATGGACTTGGGATGGAGACATTAGATTGAGCCAAGAGGGAGAGTATGGAAGTCATGTTCTTAAACACAGACATGGGTTAGGCTGGCAGCGAAAATCATGAGATCAGGCAACAGAATGAGAGAGTCGGAGCTGAGATAACTAGATCATAGATGACGGACGTACCCGATAATGTCTTTTCCATGCTCCATAAGTTCTTTGCATGATGGACTATCTGTCACAAACGTCAGTAAAGACAAACACACTTTGACAGAGTCCCTGACTGCAGAACTTACTGGAGGCTGCATTGTGTCATGTTTAGTGTGGGTGTAGAGCTCATGCCGTAGACAGACAGCAGCGAGGCCTTCTTCTCATTAAGGTCTTCTGATACAACCAATCAAGCATGTCATTGCTCATCATAATTTGGACACATAATTAAACCATTTTAACGAGCTGGTTTGCGTGCAGTTTGAATTCTCCGCTGATAGTTTGCAAGAGGCTTGATTTAACACGCAACCCTGTTCAGTTCCTGGAGTGCTTTGGAAGAAAAAGCGTACAGAAGCATGAGATGGAGATGGAATGGAACAGCAGCCTGATTGAATGTTCCTCCTCGAAGCCTGGCTGCGGTGGCGTACCAACGTCAGGCCTAGGGGGGGTTTTTATGCCGTCCTGTGGCTGACATCGCTGGTTCCTCCCTTGGGGGGATGTCGCTGTGGTTGATTGGGGGTGGAGGGTGCTGGCGCGTGTCAGGGGTGGACTCATTGTCAGGGGCGTCCGCCCTGCCCTGTTACCCCGAAAATTTCCCCCCACCTCCTTTACCCTCCCACTCCACAGGGGATTAGCAGGTTGTTTTGGAGGGGGCCCCGAGGCCCATTCCACCATTATGCCCATGATTCTCTAATGCAGCAAGCCCCAGGGCGATGTATGGGAAAGAGTAGGGGGTGGGGAGAGGGGGGGCGTGGTGAGGTAAAGCCTACCAGCTTGTAATTGCTTCCTCGTCCTCGCTGCCTCGTCTCCATCTGCAGAGATAGCACCCCTTCTCCTTCGTGTGTGTGCACTCATTTGCACACACACTCACCCAAAATGCAATCATTCAACTCGCAAGGAGACTGTAGGAGGCTCCCCTGTGAATTGAACGGATGCATAAAAATAAAAAAAAATAAAAAAAGAGAGAGAGAGCGGAAGCGAGTTAACCACTCAGCCCACTACTGTGCCCAAGCTGTTCCCTGGTGTGTGCATGTTAGGGTTAAATAAATCTACATAGACATGTGACATATGACGGTCTCAGTGAGCGTTGTATTCATTGCTGATTCACCCTGACAATAATAGCCTTTGTTGCACAAACATGGCTTGAGACATGAGGACAGAGCTGGAGAAATGCCACTGCTGGTTCGTTTGTGTTATTCAATTAAATCATGCTCTATTTATTATGGAACCCTCAATTATGAGAGAAAACAACAAAACCGCACCAACGCTGTCCGTTTATTTAGCATGACAGGACAGGAAAAGGACAGGATCATGTCCTCTCTGCTACATTTTGCGAAAATAAAAATATTTGACCCCTTTTATTTTCAAATCCTTTCGAGCTTTTTGTCACTGCACACACTCTGGGGATTCCCTTGTTTATCCCGTTGGAGTTGGCGACACAAACGAACCAATATGCTTCTATCGTCTGTCCACTGTCATGTATAATGTCAAGACAGGCTGCCGGGTGGAGCTTTCCAGCATTTCCACTCCAGTGGCAGTCTAGCATGCATGCTATAAGAAAATGATGCTCCTACTCAAATGGCCCAGTGATTTTCTAGTTTACCACAACGCTTATCATCCATTATAATGGCCATTATTTCCCATTGGCTTGATGTGAGTTATTGTTATAAAAAATGCTTGTCAGTTCAGTAATTGCTAACATCCTTTTTGAAAGGCAAGCTTGTGCACAGTTTTTCCTTTTTTTGCAACTTATTGGTTTTTACACAAACCACAGTTGACTTCTTTTATTCTTCAGCGCAGTGTTTTTCAGCGGGGCAATGTGGACCAAAAATCTTATCTTGGTACGTTAAGAGTGACTGGCAATACCAAATAAGTATCCCTGTATTATCTCTGAAGTTGGCTGAATGTTTAGTTGTTGTTGAAATGATTTCTTAAGAGAAAAAAAGCAAATCCGTAGTGGTTCCAACATCTCAGATGTGAAGATTGACACCTTTATTTGTCATATATATCAGTTGTGAAATACTGTTGAGATTTGAGCTTTTGTTTGAACAATACATCTGATGACACTGTAATGATTGCAAAGGGAGTGTTAAATCATGAGAATTTCTTTCTCCTCAAGATTCTGAATGAAATTCATGGCTTTTGATCAGATCCTTTTACCTTTGTGGCCAGCTTCACTGTTCCGAAATACTCTGCCTTTGTAGCAGGTCTGTTGTGGTGTAGCAACGCTTGTGATTCCCCTTCCTTGATATCAATCCTTGATCCCTGCTTGAGAGAGGTTAATGGGATACGTCCTATTAGGAATTCAGCAGCTCAACTGATAGGTTTCGCTGCTGTGGTGGAGGTGATGGTAGGGTGTGAATGCGTGTGTGAGTGTTTTCGTCATCTGTGTGGGTCAGGGGGGGAAAAAATGACTGACATGCCATTTTCATAAACGAAGGGCGTCTGCCGGTGACAATCACTGTGATTGGCGGGTGAGAAGAGCTGTTTATGCGTCAAGAGACGCTTGTTTTTTTTAATGCTCATTTGCAGCAGAAAAATGATTGCCGGCACTGGTCCAGCATCAGTTATCTGTGTGCTGTGGCTGTAATCCAGGCTGGCGTGTATTGACCATAAAGGAAGTGTACATTGATTTGTGTGAGTGTTGGTGTGACTGACCCAGTGCATTGTAATGACCCCAAGGCTTCCATTTCCCTCTGAACCTCACTTTAGTAGTAGCTACCTCTGTTCACCCGCAAGTTACTAAAACCAATGTGCTTTATTCATTATTAAAACGCTAATAAAAAGGGATTGTCCTGGTCTGTTCGGGATAAATCTTACAACATTAATGTATTATTGATAGCTAATAAAGTGTCAAGCCTTGCTTAAAGGACATATACATAATTTAAGAACGCGAAGAGCTAATGGTCTCTGTCCTCAATTAGTCTGGTGATACTTGAATGTATAGAATTGGCCTCTTACACGCTCATTCTCATTGTTACAGTGGGGGGATGTGTGTCCAGAGGAGGCGTGTACAGATGGTCTTAGGCAGTTCTGCAGTGTAACCTATTTCTCTTCGGGAAGATTGACCCTCATTAGGTCAAATCTGCATTGGGACAGATTTCCCCTCCGAGCATATTTCATCTGCATTACAGCCCTGCTTGTGAAGGTTGATCTAATGGCAGCTATACAAGAGTTTATTCTAAGAGCTCTAATGCACCATCTGCACAACAGTTATCTACTTTGCGGGGGGGGGTTCTCAATAAATATTATGTTTAAGTCATGGAATTTACTAATTTACATAGACAAATACCACAATGGATGACTGTTTTCCTATATTCATCAATTGCTGAGACAGTTATCTGTCAAAACATGCAACTTAACTCTGCTGAGTTCCTATGAAAAGCATCATGGTCCGGCTCAGGTCAGTGAGGACACTATCAGTGAGGACACTGGAGGGTGGAGAGGGGGGGGGGCGCTTAGGATTAATGTCAGCGAGAGAGACAGAGACAGGAGTCAAAAGGTCTTCGAACAGAAAGCTTGTATATGATATTGCTCTGAGATGCTCTGAGAATATGGCTGAAGTATTAAAGTGGCTCATTTTAACTTCCCTTTTTCTCCTCTTTTATTTCCCTCTTTGGCCCATTCCTGCAGAGTGAACTGTTTCCAGAGACAGCGGATCACACTGTGATGACCCTTATCTCACTTTCTGCCTCTTTCTTCTCAGCTGTTGCTCACTTATTCCTCTTCTGTCTGGCCTTTTTTTTTTTTCTATTCCCTTCTTTAGGTAGCCCACTTCCCTCTGTCTGTGCTGCAGATTGTTCGGCCTTTATCTTTCCTCCACATGTCTCTCTTTCCCTTTTTTTCCTGTTTCCTTCTCTCAATCCATACCTGTCCCAGATATCCCCAGATACTGTGTGTTTGCTCTTTGTACATCATATACTGCAGCTCAGTCCCAATTCACCCCTTGCCCCCACCATTTAGCCCCAACCGTTCACGCCTAAGGGTACAATGTCCCAATTCTTGTTTGGATAGAGGTATAGGGACAAATGTTTGGACTGAATGGCCTTCCAGATGTAGGTTTCTCGGAAACTGTACGTAATGAGAAACATCCCAGAATGCTGTGCAAATCATTGATAAGATGGTTTCACAAACAACATAAGGAAGTCACGAATTTCTGTTTTCATCATGAATTAAGATTTTTATTAATATTTTTCAACACAATGTTTTAACTTCTCAATGAGAGGCTGGTATTTCTGTTCTGAGGGGCAACAGAGCACTTAAAGTAATTTCTAACTCTAAGAGCACTTAGGGGTAAAAATAAAAAATGGAATTTGGCCCGTGTATTCTAGGATACATACATATATGTTGCTGTGCTTTTTCTGTGTGTATCTAATGCTGCAAATGTGCCCTTCAATGCTTGTGTGAGTATTTATATGTTTTATTGCTGAATGTGTTTTTAGCAGCTTCAATGTACTGTGAGTCTGTGAGGGATGAGAAAGCACTATGTATACCCTGCAGGCTTCAGAGTGGAGCTATAACTGTACATGTGTACACTGTACATCTTTGTACATCTGTTTCTTTTTTTTTTTACTTTTTGCCAAAATACACGGATTACATCATTACTACAGGGCTACATACACAGCAGCAGCAGCAATATAAACGAACTCTTTAAACACAAGAGCAAAGATTTAAGTAATTGGTGTAGCTGTTTTTTACAAATATATTTCCAATTTTACATGATAAGATAAGGACATGTTATTTTGTCTATTAAATTACAAGTTATGATTAAAAAAAGTTTTCTTTGCCTATGCTAGCTACCTGCAATTATTATTTTTTTTTATCAGCAAATCCTTGGCCAGAAATGAGAAGTCTTTTTTAGTCCACCACTGTTTGAAATCAGATGCCAAATGTTTCTGAAGTAATTTCATATTTTAACCGGTGTGCCATCTGACCAGGCGTAGCCACTGCAAAGGAGTAAAAAGCTTAGCAAATGATCAACTGATAGATGTAGAAAAAGTTGTCCGACCTCATTCTCCCAGGATCTGCCTGTGATAAGTCCATTGTTTTGAAGTGCATGTAGCAGACAGGCACGTGACATTCACATTTCTCCCCGTTTTGTTTCTGTCTCAGTGTGTCTTTTCTCTTCATGGCCTTGCTCTTGTTGCATCAGTGGCTTCTTATGAGACGAGACACCAGTATTCATGCTGGTAGTGGAAAAAAAACGACATAAGAGTGACCCTACATCCTTGTCATTCATGCTCTACCCTGCTGTAGTGTGAATTTTATTCTCTTCTAATGTCTCTCTATTTATTCATCATCCTTTTTCTGGCCCCACTTGTGTCCTGTGTACACATTTTAGAGTTGGACAAGGTTTTAGTAATGATTATTTCAGAATTGACCATGAAAATCTCCGGGGCAAATAGAGATGCTTGTACACACACACACCACAGGTGTGCTTTATTAGTAGAGTCTATTGACTGTGGGCTTGAGAGCTGTGGCAGTGACATTGATTGGCTCAGATCCCTCTCAGTCTTCTCTGAGATTGAACTGTTTTCCAGTCTCCTTCACTCTCTCTCTCTCTCTCTCTGTAAAGATCACATTGGGAGGATCAGCTGCCGCCTGGCTGATTTCTGGGCAGCAGCCACTCTGACCTCGGCTGCAGTTAGCTGTCTTATTACCTGCTCAGTGTGTGTGTGTGTGTGTGTGTGTGTGTGTGTCTCTGTGTGTGCACCTGTTCTGCTCTTGAATCGTTATATATATAGTCTGTTTGTTAGATATTCGTCCCCTTTGTGGTTCATGTGTGCCCAAAACGATCTGTTTCCTGCTCTCACTGCCATCGAGACGACTGCCTGGCACTCCTCTGCATGTCGACCTGCTGCATGCGAGGTGCTGGCTAACCGCCCGTCCCCCTCACCTCTCCCCTGTAAGCTCCCCTCACTTCCTCTCTCTTTGCCCGCGCACAGAGAAGGAGAGGTTGACTTTCAAAAGGGGCTTTTCATTGCAGCCCACCACGGCCGTCTGCTCACTCGCTTTCGTCATGGGCTTTTTTTTTTTTTATAAAATTTGAGACTGAGGTGTTCAGGCCGATTGCAATTGATTTTTGTCACGCAAGGCTGGCCGCCTGATTAAAATAGCTTCATTCTATAGAAGGAGAAGGTGTAGGATGTATAACACTATGCATGTGGGGTTTTTTTTATCTGTTCTCAGTTTTGATTTGTGGGGCAAAAGAACAGAGGAGTTTGACAATCAGATTAACTTCAATTGTAGCGTCAAACTCAAAAATGATTTTCTTTGAAACTGACTGGTTCTCCCCAGCTGAACAATTCCAATGAATACCAAAATAATTGTGTGGGTGTTGTAGACTGCTGTCGTCTCAGAGATTCTGTTTAATTCATCAGGTTGACTAAACCTCCGACTGCGACCCAGTTCACTTCTTGTGTCTCTTTTCAACCCAGCCTCTGTTTTGGGACTGTTTCTATTTGGGATGTTTATCAAGTTTGGAAGAAAAACCCTTCAAGCCACGCAGAAATGGAAACCAATTCTTTTGCTAAATACTTGTCTTGAATTAATAAACATCGATAGACTTCTGAGCCGTTGGATCATTTGAAGTTTAGTTTTGTCTGAGGGGGAGAGGACCGAGCGTCTTCCAGCTTCCTGCCTCTCATCGTTGATTGAATGGGGCCTTTTTCGCCTTCTTCTAGAAACTCCAAAGACTGATATGGCAGTGCATTGTTAACTTTGCTTTGTTTTTGCTTCTTTTCTGGTTGTACAGAGGATTCATTCTGTTAATCCAGTAGACTGGGTATTTCTCAGGATGACCCAATACCATTGGTTGACTGGTTGGTTGGTTGATATTCTCTTGTCTGGTCAAATTCTCATCAGTCAGTGTTACTGTCAGAAGAAGGAAAGCACCCCAACCCTAGAGGACAGAAGAGCTGAATGGATAAAGTCTTTTTTTTTAATACTATCATCTGTGTGTATTTATTTTGGATAATTTTTACAATAAGGGCATTTAAAACTTAATGATGGATCTGCACTGGCTATGAACCGACTTCAAACTCGAAAGCAGTAAATTTTGCAGTGCTAAATGTTGTTTCCTGTGTCATTTTAGATGACCTTCTTAAACTGCTTTTAGCATGTTGTGCGATTAATCTGATGATGTTTAACTAATGTTGTATTTTTTAAGGACAGTCAAGGGAGACTGTTTTAACATTAAACCTCATTTTAAGCCATCTGAGTAATGAGACTAGTAGGTCGAATGCTGGTGGGGGGTTTTTTTATGTTGCCTTTGTAAAACTTTATACTGCAGCATTAGTTCAGCTAGCAGAACTTTTGTCGTTGAACGGAAGCCTGGTCTTTGTGATCTTTACAAGGCTGTGTATTTGTGTGTTTGTGTCTGTGTGTGCTGTAGCTGTAGCTGTGTGTACATTTACTTGACAGGCATGTCCTGAAGTCATTGATACAATCACATCTGAAAAAGATACGCTGGAACTGAAATTCATTTGCATGACACTGCTGTGTAACTTTGATTAGTGCCCACTCAGGCTACAAGGTGGAGTGCACTCAGTGCACTGCCCCCCCACCCCTTACCCATTTATCAATCAATTGTTTGAAAAGTAGCCAGAATTTCAGTCGACCGAGATTTTCTTTGGCTGACTGCAGCCTAGATTTTATTCTCCTGTTGTTTCAGCGAGAACTAAAATGAGATGAACTAGACATTTTGTGTGTATTCATGTTGCTAAAGGGATAGCTTGGCGTTTCGTGAAATACCCTTGTTTGCTGACTTGCCAAGAATTGGATGAAAACACGATCCGAGTGGTTCAGGTTGTCTCTATGCAAAAATGTGAGAAAACAAATTCCCCCTGAATTTTATTCAAAGATGTGTACTGATGTTGCACAAAACCACAGACAGCGTGAAGCATCCCAGCGCTGAACCAGGCTCCGTTCCAGGCACTGGTATCAGTGTCTTTTCCTCGAGCTAGGCATTACCAAAAAAAGCAACATCCAAACCACGGTAGGATTGGCTTGAAGTGGCCCTGTTCGCCACAAGCCTAACCTCTCTCCAAGCATCCACCTGGTGTCTTTATATTCTTCTTTCCACCAGTTGCACCCTCAGGGGGAGGGAATCTGAAGAGCTAAATGCGGAAAGTGGCGCTGCTAAAAGCGGTTGAAATGGATCCCCTTTGTGTGGGGGCGAGAGGGGAAATGCGAAGGAAAACCCCCCACTGTGAGAGCCTTTTGTGTTAGGAGTAAAAGCACTTGGTCTGGGCGATGACAGCGGATGTACAACTAAGGCAGTTGCTTCAGTCCTGCAGAGGAGATGATGGGAGAGAAGAGTTATTGTTTGTATGTATGCTGGCTATTTTCACATCGAACACAAACTGTTGTCCTATCGCAGCTCCCCTCCTGGTGGATGGCACTCATACCTTTTGAGGCCTCTGGCTATTCTTGTTAACAAGCAATTTGTGTCGAGAACTGGCCTCGGATAAAATATACAGACGCTGGCAAGAAAATAGTACAGAAGCTTGGACAAGAGTGAGAAAATGCCCACATTTTCTGGTATTTATTTCAAAAGATCCCTTTTGGACTGCAGATGATTTTCTTTGTCAGTCGGTAAATTGAAAATGTAGACGTCTCTGTTTCATTCCCAAGGGCATTGGTTTTAAAAATAGAATCACACAAGTATGCTATAAGTATCTCTTATAGAGTAATCTCTGCTGTTAATCAATCAATAATGGAAATTTCTTTTTGGAACATGAATCCCGCAACTATCTATCTTAAGCATAATGACCTGTCACGGGGTTCCGTTTTGACCTTGATGGTCATTACAAAGCCCAGTATCTTCTTTCAGTCTTTGAACGCTTCAAGCTTTTTGAAGAAAGGTGCTTTCATGTTGTTAGAATAGCTTAACTTGAAAGAGCAGTGAAAGGGATTGTGTAACATTGGTGATTTATGTCTCTTTTTTTTATGAATCCCATCCTCTTGACTTTTTTATTTTAACTCAACGCTTCGAGAGCCGTCGGTGTGCAGCTACAGCAGTGAAATGAGTAAATTTGTTTTTCATCGCCCCCCCCGAAAAAAGAAACTTAATTGTAGTAGTGAAAGCAGAACATATTCCTCACAGCCGGGATGCGTATGAGTGGCTCGCAGTGCCAGAGCAGATGCCCGAGTCGAAGCAGAACCTTGCAGTGTCTTCCTTCCTGTTTCACTCTCTCGGTTCACTCCGACCAGGCCTTCTGCTGCGCTGTGCTGACATAATGAGTATGGGGATGCTAAAAATACTGACGCACAAATGGAGCATGCTGCACTGCACACGTTTATGACATATGTTTTAGCATGGCTGCTGATGCCACCACTGTGTCCTGAAGCAGAAAAAGGAAGAAGTTCTTCTCTTGTGGTTTTGATATAAAAAAGTGCAGCTGTTTCCCTTTGAGTCGGCTTTTGATCAGTTAACAGTGACCTGGATGATCCTATTTATCGTTCATCCAGTTTTTTACGATACAATATATGCAGGTACAGGGATGTGACGTTCTGCAACTTCATTTCCTCCAGCTTGTGTTGAGTTCAAAGGTTAGTGTGGTAATGGCAGTGATTGAATGGACGCTTCGAACCAGGCCATTGATTTGTGGGGGAATGTTTCCAGGCATCATCAGTGGTGATGCGTCACCCGTAAGCTCCGTCCGCACCCTCATCTGGATGGCAGCCATAATCCTCTTTGCACAGGCTGTCCTAATGCACCAGTAACCTCACCATCGTCACCACCTATAAGAATACAGACTGGTTGCCAGTGACTACGCAAACTCTTAGAGGAGATGTGTAATATGCTACTTTTCAGTATTACGACACCAAATAATGATGCTTATTTCATTTAACAATATAAAAACCTGTATTTTGTTCATTCAAACACTAGGATTTCTTCAGTTATCACATTGCCAATTAAAACAAAAATGGCCTCAAAAATACTTCCTTTTTTTTTGCATTTAAGTTAAAGATTATGCTTCATGCTTAACATAACTTTAGCTGTGTATGGATGGTGTTTCTCACTATCAGAGCAGTCTGTGTGCAAATCCTTCCTGCTTTGCGAGGATTTGCATCCCACAACACCAAACCTCATTCTTAACCATATTTAAATCAAACCTAAAACATCACCAGTTGAACGAAGGAGCGTCTTCTTGTAAAGCCAGAGAGTAAGTTCCTTTCTTGTGAACAGTGTTAATTCCAGCCGAGTTTTTATTCAATACTGTTGAAGTTATTAGATTTAATTTCACATGTGTACATGTGTTTTATTTTTTTATTTTCTTGTATACAGTACATTTACAGCTGCGCCTGATGATTAATTTTTGTCATTAATTATTCTTTAGACTGAAATGTTGACTTATTGATACTTTGTCTGGTTTATAAAATGTCAAAAAGTGTCCATTATAAGTTCCTTTAAGTTTAGGATTCCTTTAAACTCACATTGTCTCTGCCTTTTTGATGCCAGCTACTGTTACAACTATCAGCACATAGATCCTACCTTTTATCGCTGAAATTGGCTGATTGAGATGCGTTTCTGATGCACTGGTGCGTCCCTTACTGTGTATGCACACACTGCCTCAAGCAGGATAAGCCAGGCTCTACCCAGCAGCACGCAGAAGAAAATGATGAGAATCTGAAGGGAGAAAGAAATGAAAAGAAAAGCAGAGGTGGATATGGGTGAGATGGGGAGGAGGAGGAGGAGGAGATACAGCGAGGCGGAGAAAATCAGACGTGATGGTTTGATGGGCTGTCAATCGACGGTCCACATGGAGTTTCTCCTCAGAGTTGAGCTGCCAAGGCTGGTAGAGCGCCGTCCCAGCGTGTCTCTATCCGCCTGTTTGTGTTTCAGGAACTCTCTCTGTAGCTCATTAGAATCTTTATACTTTCTTCCCCCCCGGGGGAGCGCCGGGCTTTGAACGGGCACACAAATGAGGCTACCTTTCTACTTTGTACAACGGTTTTCACTTGCAACAGTGGGAGGAGAAAAACAAAGATGAAATTAATCACTCCAGTCTCGTCCCTCCTCCTTCTCTCATCCTTCTCCCCCCCCCCCCACCCCCCTTAAGTTCAGAGCTCCTCCAGACTTTTTAACTAGTTTTATTTAATAACACGCGGCATTAGGGTACACACAACCGCCGCTGACCTAAATCAGGAAACTGGGGCGTGTTTTTTTTTTCCCCCCTCCAACTTCTTACTCCACTCTATTGATTTTTGTCTGTGTGGACAACGAGCACGAGCAAATTAGCCGAGCGCAGCCATCAGTTTGACACATGCTTTTTTACTGTCTGTCTCTCAGCCTGCTTCTATTTTGCTGCTGCATCTGATCAGCCTGACCACGGCTCCCTTACTCCCAATTTATTCCGGAGGATGTGTAGGAAAAGGGAGGGGGATTGGGAATCTCATCCATAGGGGGTCTCCGACAGAGACGAGAGCTGTTATAAAACAACTGGAGAGCGTCCTCTTTGTTCGTAATGAAGTCATCGTTGTAAATGGGCAAGATTGAGGCAAAGTGTGAAACAGATCCTCAAGCTAAAGTAAAATCCAACGCAGGCACTGGGGATGTTATTGTGTGACAGCTGAATATCAGTAAATTATTTTTACGGCCCAAAATGGCTTGAGTTGCTACGCTCACTCTTTTCTCTGTGCCTCTTGTTCGGTGTAGCTCTTGGCTGTGTCATTTCCTACGTGGTTTGCCTTGACAAACACGACTCCGATCCGCACTCCTTTTTTTTTTTTTTTTGCCCGAGTTCTGATTCCTGGAAGAAAACGTTCCAAGCCGCGGCGGTTCTCTCCAGGTCCCCCGATGCCCCAAAGTTCTCCGGCCCCCGGGAGTAATCCCCCCTTGATCCTCCAGTGGCATGCAGCGCACAGGAAAATAGCTGCGACGACAGCTGAACCCTTTAGTGCCACAGGAATGTTTAACCACGTGCACACACACACACACACACACACACACACGCACACACTCACAGAGGCCATACATTCAAAACACACAGTGCGGCACAGTGCAGAGCAGAACAGAGAGCTTCATTCTAAAGATGGCTGTTTTGAAATAAGTTGCAACCTTGTGTACGTCGACTCCGGATGAACATGAAAGCAAATTTGAGGACTTAGTCACTTCACAAATTTTTTTCTAGAACTGTAACAGAAGCACGCAGAAGGAAGGAAACCCATTTCCTACAGAAACCCATTAGCCATTGTAATAAAACAGATTTTTTTCTTGTAGATGAGAGACTGACACCTCATTTTGTAGCTTCTAGCAAATCAGCATTTTTCTAAAATGCATTTTTGTCCAAACTTAATTTACTGATCTGCTCCGTTACTTGCCCATATTTCAGTGTGAGCAGGTCATAAATTATTGATCAGTCTGTGTTATAACAGATGTCAGAAAGACTGGCATGCCAACAAGCCACGGAATCCAACCCTCATTTTTCAGTTTTCAGTGTG
>JAQMCX010000037.1:2009209-2042289 GCA_029814765.1 Acanthurus leucopareius | reverse complement strand
TCTTGAGATCTTTGATATTACACTCTATTTTTTTTATATTTAGAGTGTTTATTTTTAACACACACACACTCACACACTCACTCTCTCTCACACACACACACACACACACACACACACACACACACACACACACACACACACACACACACTCCCCCACTCATTCTTTCTCCATATCTCATGGAAAGCGGAATGCATATCACATGAAAACATTTTATTTTTATTCCGGGGTTTGGGCTGGATGACAGATTCGGTGCTTGTCATATTTCTCGGTGCAGTTGCCCCTCACCGCCGTCCCGTCATGTCATCGTTAGTTCAAGTCTGTCGCAGTTCAACAGCTTCCTCTGCTCTATCAACGCTGCTGAGCGCGGAAGGGCTTGTGGCAGAACTTTTGCCACTGTTTAGAATCGCCTGGTACATGGTGGTACATCCTGTGCTTGGAAATACAACTGTTGAATGCCTCTTTATGTAGAGGACCTTAAATGCACCGGTAACAGATTTGCAGTTTGCAGTCAAACTATGTAAACTGTGGAGAAGCAAAGTAACACTACTTAACTTAGAGCAATTAAAGACTTTAATCAGAGTGGATGTTATTTTTGGACCTATTATTATGCAGACTGCATTGACAGACATGTTATCATTATATTTCCCTCTGTATTACACATGGAGGATCACTTTTATGCAAGAACCATAGAGATGCAGTACTCAGATGTCCTTTTTTCAAGTTTGCTGTGTTTTGCCCTGTAATATGTGTTGTATGGTTTTGCATATGTTCAAGTCACTTGCTGTAGTGACTTCAATTGGTCACTTTCCACCAGAATTCAGCCAGAAGTTAATTGCATCCAGAATAATTTCTTTTTGGCTTCAGTTCTTTCTCCCTCTCTCTGGTTCTGTGTGGCAAATAGCTGTGCAATTAAAGCTTCTGGGTTTATATTTTTTAATCCTTTTTGTATAAATAGATATATGAGAAAAACACAATAATGTTGTAACAAGCTTGGAATGAGTTCTTGTGACAAATGTGGACCTGCATGTGTTTTGTATTAGTTTATATTATTTCTGCCTCAGCTGCTCTTCTTGTTCTTCACTCTTTCACCTCTCTTTAGCAATACATTGATCATGAAACACTGTTTAAAAAGTTTGGGTTAAGAGGCATAATTTTGTCTTTCATTGGCACTTTTTTTACATTTATTGTAGCATTGCTCCGGGCTGATAACATTGGATTTAGGATGGTTTTCACAGATTTTTTTCCATTGTTATAGGATCTATTTAAAAATCTGGCTTTTACAGGGGATTAAAGTTTATACACACTCCCACAAACTTACACAATTTATCTCTTTATCAGTGAACAAATCATCCCTCTTTCGGTTCATCCATCGCACACCCTTCCATTCTTGTGTCACTCTTTTCTCAGTCCTGCTTCACAGCTTTCACTTGAAGTTGTTAGCTTAGCTGCTCTTTTCCCATTTTAGGGAAAAAAGGACATATTCAAAGCTGCAAATTGTTTCCCATTGTGAGGCACGGACTTGCTAGCTGGCTGGCTGGCTTAGCAGATAATAAGATATGCTCCAGTGGCTTGTATTTGTGTAGCACCTGCCATCTGTGTGTCCTTGAGTGGGGCCACAGTGTGTGCACAAGTGTGTATGTGTGTGTGTGTGTGTGTGTGTGTGTGCGTGTGTCACCGAGTTACTCCACGCTGCCACTTCCTGTGAAGTCGTCTTTAGTTGCCCTGGCTGTGCTTTGAGGCTATCACCGTCTGTCAGTTATGTGTGCGTGTGTCTGCATGCGTGTGTGTGTGTGTGTGTGTGTGTGTGTGTGTGCTTTTTAGCAAGGACACCATGTTCGCACATGCACATGTCCTGTTCGTGTGACCATGCATGTTTCAGCTGGCGCCTCTTTCCCCGTGTGTCGACCCCACGCAGTGAATTTGAGCGCACTTTTCATTTACCCTCATGCTTTTCATACTCTCCCCGCTCCCTGGTGACTCAAATCGCTCACTGATGCTTCAGTGCGCTCTCCTCTCTTACAGTCTCTCTGTTTCTACTTGTCACTGAGCTCTCTGTTTTATCTCCTTGGGAGGAGAGCCGAATAAAGGCTACTAGGCCAGGATGTGAAGTGAACGCATAGATTAATGACTACACAGCATCTGGGATACACTTCCAACGGGATTTTCTCTCTCATTTGTTTCTGATGCATCTCTTATTCCCCCCTCTTTTTTGTGTGTGTGTGTTTTATCTTGTTTGCAGCAAACTAGGCTAAATAAAGCTTGGTGGTTGGCAGCAGAATTGCCAACTTTGAGTCGACATGCAAACAAGTAATGTAATTGCTTGAATTATCTTCAACACTGTAATTTGTTTCAGGCCTATCATCAACATTGTCATTTTTCCCTCCTCCCCACTTTCTTTGTCTCTCTCTCTCTTTTTCTTTGCACTCCGGTTTCTGCATCTTCAGGGAGTCTTAGCATTTAGCTGCAGCAGCATGGGGTCATTACTGCATGACTTGCTGATATTGTACTTCAAAGAGGGGAGATGTACGGTCAGTCTCATCAATAATGGACGACTAATGATCGGCAGAGGGGGGTTAGATGAAAATGGCAGCCGAGGGTGAAGCCAGTATTAACCTCTCTCCTCGACCTGGCCGTCCCCTTTTTACATCTTTACCTAACTTTTTTTTCTCTTTTTTTAGCATTTTTCTTCTTCTTACATTGCATTTGACCCCCCTTTTCATCTCTCTTCACTTTCTCATCCCTTTATTTGCATTTGTTCATCAACCCCTATCTCAGACTATCTATTTTCTTCCTCCTTCACTACTCTCTGTCTGTTTTTATAGCCCCCAAGCTGAGGGGTTGCTAGTCAGATGAGGCTGAAGCCTCTTGTTATGGCTGGCATACATGTACGAATACATATTGTGGGCCCATCAAAATGCCACACTGATACCAAGGTATGTGTGTGTTTATAGCAAGAGACAGGCTGTGGTTTTTTTTGCAGAAATGGAGCTGTGAAATCTATATTTTCATTTCCTCACTTCCTTTGGCACCAGCCTGATACCTAAGAGAGCTCGAAAGCATTACTGCCCTTTTATTATCAGGCATGCATGATAGAATCACCCTTTAAGCACATCTGTATGTTTATCTGCTCCCATTTTGTGACAGGAGGCGCGGCTAAGATCTCATTCTGCAGCGAGGAATGCTGAACAGTAGTTTTAATTTTAGCTCAGAGGAGGTGTTTGTGTGCGCTGTCGAGTTGCTGGAAGTTCACTTGTGTTCATATGTGGGCTTTTGTGTCGCGGCGTGCACCCTACAATCGAAAGCGCAGCGGTGATGTTGTGGTGACATGTTGCCTTAACAACAAATCAATGTTCAAAACAGCCTGCATCTGTGCGTAAGTTGTTCCCAGGCTACTGTCGTGCAACATCCAGCGAGTTTAACTAAGAAGAAAAGCCTCCATATGGTTGTTCATGGCTCAGCGGATACTCAGAGTTGCCGCGCAAACCCTGCTCACCACGCTAACAACACGCACGCGGGTGTGTTTTGTGTGTGCATCCTGTGCAGTCTCATGCATATGTGTACATGCCGAGAGACTGCATGTGTGTAAAACCATTTTTTTTTTTTTTCTATTGGTGTGGGCTGGGAAAATATTTTTTTAATGAGGTGATAAGTACCAGCTGTCCGGTGTGATACAACAGAATTGAATAGTATGATACCAGCACATTAACACAGTAACACACGCTGAATGCACAAGCACACCGAGCTGTACAGCTTATGCATCATCCTCAGGCTTAAAAGAATCTGACTTCAAGGGTCAAGGTCCGATTCATTTATTGATAAAAATCATGAAATTCACAGTTCTCCTGCGCACCTAAACCAAGTCAGATTAAAGAAATGTACAAAAAAGATGAAGAATATGCTCCACTCTGAATGAAATTTGAATGAGCTACTCACAGGAGTTTGACTGTGGGATTGTTGGTGTTTATACAACCCAGTCAGCGGAATACAGTGCGTTAGCCTTAAGCTAGCGAGCAATGGCAAGCACAAAGGGTACTTTTGTTTGTTTTGAGTGCAGCCTTTGACTGAACTCAGCACTCTCCAGACTGTGGTTCTTTCTGTTATTTCCCTTCAGTCTTTTCTCTCCCCTCCCCGTCTCCTCTTCCTGTGTCATAAAGTAGATGAAGTACTTTTTTTTCCTCCAAAAAGCAGACAACACACACTGACTAACTACAGCAACTTTCAGGTCAGCACCTCTGTGGCTCTCTGTTGCAGACAAAGTGATTTGAAGATGGAATCCCAAAGTTCAAAAAATAAACTCTAAGCTCTTCTCCTTTGAGAAAACTGCACCATCAGACATCAGAACAGGATCCGAGGTGACTCTGATTTTTTTTACTCCACCAGAAGCTCCTGTCTGCCCCCAGCTCTCTCCTCCAGAGCTTCCCCTCTCTCTGTAGTTGTCTTCTGGGGCCTCACCCTCTGTTGCACCTGATCTTCCCCACACAGCCCCTCTGCAAAGCCCCTGGGATTTAAATGCCACACAAACACACACATGCATTTGTGTGACTACACTGTGCAGACAACTTGACATATTAGTCCACTAATCATGTAAATCCCTATTTTAAATGTAAATTTTTAAATGTAAATCCTCAATTTTGACCATTCTTTTTCTGTGTTATATTGGGCTCTTTCATCCCTCTCTTTTTTTATCTCTCCTCTCCATGATTGATTTGACTGTCGTGTGAGTGTTCAGCTCCCTGCTCTCGTCCACACCTCTCTCTGATGGCCCTGCCGTCGGCGTGTACATGTTTGAGAGCTGACAGGAGCATCTCTCCTTCCCCCAAGCTTACATACAGTCCAGGGGCAAACAAACTGAAGTGAGACACATGCAAGCTGACAGCTACTTATCTCTCCTTTTTATTTACTCTTTCCTTTGTTCCTTTCACTCTGTCTCATGTCTTTTCCATTGTCTCTCTCCACTGTATTGTTTGTCAGTCTTTCTGTTCTGCTGTCTAAGTGTCTTTCACCTTCTCTCTCTCTCTCTCTCTCTGTCTCTCTTCCTGTCTTTCTTTACCTAGACTCTCTCCTCTTACTCCCTAGTCAGCACAAATCCCACTTGTGTCTGTAAAACACAGGCTTGAGGCTTTGGCTGTAGGCTACACTTCGCCGTCTCTGCCATTCCAAGTCTCTTGACAGACGCACAACACGAATAAAAATGTAAACTAAGCCATTGCGGTGGTTTTTTTACCTGCTATGCTTATAAAATCCAATTGATTGAGCTTCACCTTAGGGCAGCCTATCTCCTTTCTTGTCCTTTTTATAAACGCCACACCTGCAATGTTTGATTTTTTTTTTTTGCTCACAGATGCTGTTTTTGTGGGTTTCGTTTCATCACTTTTTCATCATAGTTGTATCATCCGCAATGTGGACCAGACTGCTAACGCCTGAAGCATTTAAACCTAGTGTATGTGTGTGTGTGTGTTGTGTCCCCCCCCTCCCCATTGCTGATATCATGTCATTGAGCTGTAATATCTGATACTATTGAACAGAGCTGCTGACAGCTTAACATACAGCCTGCCAGAGACATCACAAATCCATGTAGACTGAGAGTGTATGCATGCACACATAAAGGTCACACTCATAGGTAGTTTATGCACGTGTTACATTCAGGCAACATACCCACACGCTTACTCCAGTTGATTTCCTGTTGGCTTTAGGGGTATGCAAGCGTGTTTATGTGTGCATGCGTCGCTGCAGCACAAGTGCTTAATTTGTCATAATTTGATTCAAAAGAGCTTGAAGTGCAGATAGAGGTCAATCACACCTCCTTTTTTCTTCCGTAAGCAAGCGCTTTGAGGGATGGTAGATAAAAAAAAGAAAGGAAGAGGAGAGGTTGCAGTGAGTCAAAGTGAGAGAGAAACTAATTGATGCAGGAGGTTTCATTTGACACTCCCTCTTTAAACCGTTGTTATACCTGAAAGAAGAGAAGCAGATGTTTGTCTGTTTATCTTTCTTCTTTTTTTTCCATTTCATCTGTCGGTAGGAGATTCAGCTTACACTGCACTTATCAATCTCAGTTCCTCTGATTCTCCCTTCATCACCCTGCACCGTCTCGCTTTGTCTCCATAAATCTTGCGCTGCCTTATCACCAGCTATACCAAAACCCTTCATTTCCCTCCTCTGCCTCTATATTTTTGCCCATCTTCCTCCACTCTCCATCTCTCTTTCTGCAGAGTGGGAGGATGTGTAGGCACTGATGTCAGTGTGACTTCAGCTGCTGCTGAAAATCAACACTCTCGAACGCTGCAGCTCCATGCATTTGCATCTGGAGTGTTTACAGTAGGAAAGAGAGAGAGGGAGGGAAGGGAAAAGATGCTTTTGTGCGAGTGTCTTTGTGTTGTCATGTGGTGTGTTATAAAACTCAAGTAACCATGATTCAATTTAAATGGTAACTTTCCCTTATTGCAACTTTGGTCTATGTTTGTAGTTTTGGCCATTTAATGTAAATTGCTGTGGCTGAAAATGTGGCAACTTTTCCAAACAAGACTTGTCCAAAACTTAGCCTATAGCATATAGCTTGATAGTATGCAGCTGTTGTGGTGAATTATGGCCAAACTGGCACACCAGTAAGTAGTGGTGTCTAATAATGTGTATTTCTGAATATTAAATGTTTATTTTCAATTGTCTGTAGTAATCCAAGTAATATTTCCTCTCAAAAATGTACTGAAGTAGCAGGCCACATCACATGGTTAAGCTGAGTTTGAGCCAAAAAAAGTTTGAAGTGCAGTTACAAGAAAGAACGATACTTTCCATATGTATGCTGAGAAGTCTGAAAAGGAAAACAAAAAACTCCACAAATCTTATGATAAGGTTTGTAACTGAAATGGTAATTTATTTTGTCTTCAGTACATTGTACTGTTTTTACATAATGAAAGAAGCTCTAATGTCAGTCAGTAAGTCAGAAGTGATCATATTTGGATGAGATAATTGAGGTCCGTAGCACAGGCTTTGCAACCAGTGACTGCATGACATTTAGCAGACAGCTACTGGCTGCTGTCACTCCAAGTGGCCACACCAGCCCCAATATACTTCATATAAGTGAGTTATATAAAAATTCACCATATGTGCACTTGTCATAACCAGAAAATTGACCATACAGACCAATTGTGCTTTTTGTATCAGGCTGTAGACAAAGTGAGGGATTTTAACATGAGGGACTTTAACTTGCCTTTTGAGCCAGCCTCAAGTGGCCTTTTGAGGGAATGCGGTTTTTGGAACGTGCAAGTTGATTTAGTATTTCCACCCTGGAATTTGCTTCTTGAAAGATGCTCTTTGTTGCCCTGACATTTTTCTCACAATTTTAGATAGCGGCTTATTGGGTTAGTATGCCTATGTGAAGAGATAATTGTATGTATGAATGTCTCCGATTGTGTTCGTCTCACGATCAATGCGTGAGAGTTGGGAGCCCTGCAGGAAGGGAGTGAGACAGGCACAGATACACAACAGGCAGCAGAGAAACGTCCTCCTGCAGATCATCACGCAAGGTGACCGCCTTTTTAATGTCAATGCTGCAGAAGAAGCAATGCCCTGAAACACATAAAAAAGCTTTGTGTTATAAATTCATGAGGTTTATCAGCGCTACTGTTGCAGTTCATCCACAAAGAAGAACAACCAGGCATGAAGAACAAGCAGTGAGATGACCGGACAAGATTTATGTCCCTGCTTTGTCAAACAAAGGTGAACTTTAGAATGACAGCCCAAAAAACATCCGTTGCAGACAACCATCACAGTTTGCAGATCAACTTCCTTGTTAAACTTTGACCTAATGTACATATGATTGCACCCTCAGCTTCTCCTGCACAATGAGAAAACATTTTGAGGGTTCCAATTTGAGTTTTGCCTTCAAACATTGGGCTTTAGATGATGTTGCTCAACTATTAGCTTGTTATCTTACCTGTGGCAAAGGTAGAAACAAATTAGTGTTGTCCTTTAAAGCTGCACTGCCCAATTCACTTATATTAACAATGATTTAAATGACAATAAAAAACCGTGAAAATAAATGGTTTAACTTGTCCTAACAAGCCAGCTCTGCAGTCCTAAAAACTCTGCTTAGTGTGCTAGCGTTTTTTAGCTCTTTTAGCTAGTTTTGGTTTTAATGTTATTGCCCCCTTTCAGTGCTCCATAAGCCTTGTTTCCAAGCAGCTGTTTTAAGCTAAAAAAGCTCTTATAAGTCCACTTCATGCTCTTTGCTCAGAACCAAACAGCAGACAGTCTACTCTTGCAGCTAGCAGGTGCAACACAGTGGACAGTGCAACAATACCAATTTGTTTCTATTTAGCAGCTAAATAGACTGATATTTGACTGAGGAGTTGATAAGAAATACCCCAGAGCTAAAAGGAGAGTAAACATTGGTCTGACATTTACATTGTGGACAGACGCACGACACAGACAGATAAATACTGATGTTGCTCCATATCTGCCGGATGTGTAAATAAGAGACTCTTTGCTTACACGTTAGTCAAATTAGCTCAATGAGACAAAGTTACAAAACAGATTAACCAAAGGAAAGTGAGATTAGACAATAGTGTAGGGTGAAATCCTTTGCTGTTTAAGTGCACAAACCACTGCAAAATATCCCCCTCTTCATTATGAAGACATCACAATGACAAAACCCGGGAATAGTGGTGTCACATCCCATTGATAAATACTAGAGAAGGAGGAGAAAATGACAGTTTATGCAGGTGAGATAAAACCTCCCAAGAAGATTATAATAATCATCTCATCTCAACTTTGGCATCGCTCGGCTATCTAATGCATGCACTTAGCTAGCTTTTAGACTATATACACACACACGCACACACACACGCACAGTCAGATTAATGCCTGGGAATGAGGTGAGGTTTTAGCGCACTGACCTATATTTCTATTTAATCTGAGTCATGTATGGGTTCTCCTGCTCAGGGCCAGTAGGACAGACTGGATGTTTCTTTTATTGCTCTCTGTTTTCCTGCCTTCTGACTCCCACTAAAGCTGATGTTACCTCAGTGGGTAAAAGAGCTAATGAAAAAATATTGTGCTTTTTTTCCCTTTTTTTTCCACCTTAACCACCCTCTGCACTTTATTTAGAAAGTGTAAATTGACAAAGTCAGCGTGTGTCTGTGTGTGGATGTTTCTACAGCAGTTTCCTCAGTGCTAATCATGTTAGAGGAGATGTGTAGGGGAAAAGCAGCAGGAGTTTCTAGAAGTTTATGGACGCTTTCTCTTTTTAATAATTGGCTGTGTGTGTTTCACCTGCCTAGCTTGCATTTATTTTTGGGTCCTTTCATGCATCACATACTGCAGGTATAAGATTTCAAATTGGGTCTCTGACACTGAGGCAAAGCTGAAATGATATTGAACCCTCAACTTTTTTTTTTTTTTTTTTTGCCATGCAGCCAGAACAAAAAAAAAAAAAAAAAAAAGTAATAACATTCCTCATCCAACTCTGCCTTGAAAGCTTCTACTCCAGCAGCGGGATTTGAGCGAAGGGTTATTGTTGCTAGTGAACGGTTTTTGCAATGGCAGTGAGGTTGCTATCTCCACCCGCACAAAGGCCGGGAAAGGAACCTGGCGGTCCGTCAATGGGGAAGGCGAAATGAAAGCCGTTCCTCCTGGGTGATTCTGCACGCCCGGCTTTTGTCTGCGCTGCCTATCAGACCTCCACGTCTGCACATGTGTGTGGTTTTGTCTGTTCCTCTGCGCACCAACTGCCAACTTGAGTCCCGTTCAAGGCCTCCTCAGCCGCTACTTTTCAGACGTCTGCCTGCTCTCCTCTCCTCTCCCGCCGTCGACCCCTGTTGGTTTCCCTGCTTAAAAATGCATGATGCCGCAGCATTCCGGGCTCAACCAGAGAAATCACCTTTCTGCAGATGCACACGAGTGCACACACACTGACTTAATCTGCCTCTGGCTCACACTAAAGCTGTCAGATACTGCGCCTGCTTTGTCACACCAATGTGAGTTTATGTATTTGTGCCTGCAAGTGTGTTTCATATATGCATAAAAAACAAGCCTTTGTGGTTTCATTTTTTTTTTTTTTTATTGCATATGATCCATGGCTGTGTTCTCGTGTGTTGTTAACCACATTCACACACTTAATTCCTAAAACCCGTGAGGCAGTGGGACATTTGCAGTGTTTTGACATGACGTGGAGGCATTTTAGCCCCTTTTACCCCACCACATAGAAAGATAAATGTCGAAAACCTTTGATTAGGAACACAGTGTGCATGAAGCTGGCTAAGACAAAGCATAGCTAAGCTAGTTTTGGTCTGAGCAGGAATGTATGCTGGAATAAGAGGCACTTTTGGTTTGGCAAATGCAGCACTGACAGTGTTGCTATTGGACAGCAGACATGCAGAACCCAGAATTTGCACTGGAGGAAGTGAAGAGGTTTATTGGCACAGATAACTTTCAGTTCTGTATTTACTTTTGGCATTTTTTTAAGTGTTCGACCTTGTAAATGCGTGTGTGAAAAACAGGATGAAAACAAGCATTGCTTCCCCATTAGGACATCAGATTACCCTTTTTCAGAATTATCTTATTAACCTGTTGTTTTTTTTTTAAATCTTCATGCATGCTTAAAAATGTGTGTTTGCTTGAGTTTTTTTAAAAAAATAATGCTAATGCTTTTATTCCCACACATGAATAAAATATTCATGATCCTTACATTTGGCAGTAGTGGAGGCCATTGGAGCACCACCAGTTGCTGCGTCGTTGAATTGGCGTATTAATGATGTTAAAGCTATTTAATTAATATCTGAGAGTGGATTATGTTTGTGAATCCTTGTCAGATCAGTTGAGAGAAGAAAATGTCAGGCTGGTAAGTTTAAAAAGCACATTAACGAGCACATAAAAGCAAGAAAGCTGGTGAAAGCTGTGAGCTGTGAGACAAAAATCAGTGGCTTTTTCATGCCTCTTTAGTGTTTCTTTTTTTAAAATTTAATGCTGAAATCAGTGTAGCAGCAGTGTAGTATCGAGCTTTGATCAGTGAAGGGATACCTGCCTGCTTTTTTTTGAAGACGAGACGCTGGTTTTCTGCTTACTGTGGGCCTGTGGCGGTGTTTGTTCCTCCAAAGGGCTCATACAAAGAGACGAGCAAACCCCACCTAATGTGGTTTGACAAGCCTTGACTTCAAGTGGCAGCCTAAAACACATGCAAGCCTAATCCGAGCCAGTATGCCATCTATGTCTCTTGACTTAGTCAGCAAAACGCACTTGCAAAAAAACCCCCAAAAAAAACAGACACAGATAAAGTCCCGATGGATTAAGGCGAGGTGAAAGTGCATTAAAGTAATCGGAACACAACCTCTGACTGAAGGATCCCATGTGGACACAGTCGCTGTCTGTTAATGAATGGATTATTCAGTTTCTGTGTAACTTTGTTTGGTCAGATATGTGAGCAAGGGCTGAGAATAATGGTTATTTTCATTATTGATGGAGTTATCAATCCTATTTTAATAATTAATTTGCAAATAATAATTCTGGTTGATAAAATCCCCCCCAGAAAAGTCCCTTTACTTTGACAAAGCCCAAGGTGACATTTTCCAATGTTCCTTTGATCAGCAAACTGAGAGTCAAACATATTCAGTTTACAGTGTTAAGGAACAAATACATATAAATATCTGTGGCCTTCAATGAACAAAGCTAAAGCTATAGCTGCTACAGTCAGCAAGCTTGCAGCGTGTACTGAGGAATTGTGGTGCTTTAAGCTAAATGCTAATGTCAGCTTGCTAACATTCTCACAATGCAGATGCTTACATCCTGATGTTTTGCTGCTGTAATCTTAACCATGTTCACCATCCATACCTACTATGTTAGCATGCTAACAGTGGTTTATTGGCACTTAAAACAAAGTGCAGCAGAGGCCAACTTTCTTTTCCAGGTATTTGGTCATAGACCAAAGTACTGAACTAAGAAAAAAGTCATAATCATAATTAATTCTCCCCCTTAAACAATATACTTGGATACACTTGAATAGTAGACATATTGCCACACTAACTCGACACCCAGGGTTTTACAAGACCACCCTGTGTATAATGGATCACAATGAATATATTATTAACTGGATCTATGAAAGGCCTGTGAAGGTCTCTACTCATTGTGCTTCAAGTAATGTTTAATTGATCTGTGTATGCCCACACTTACGCTTATGTGTATAATATGTATGTGGAGGCTTAAACAAATTATTGGCTTTTTTCAAAGACTTTATTTAAAGTCTATAGGTTATTTAAAAATGAGGGAATGCTTCATATAGAGTGACGTTAACTTCCCTTTTTATCAGCGGATATAATGCTCCCCGACTCTCACTGATCTTATTAAACTTTGACCTCTGAACCTCAACCCAGGTTCCGTTACAATCTCTCGGCATCTCTCCCTTCATGACCTTCACATATGCTGAGAATTCTACAGGGACGTTTCAAGTTCTTTGATGGAGATGAGTGCTGCCACGTCAGATCAGTGGAGACACAGTGACACACTGCATCAGTGTTACACCACCAGTTCTCCACCAGAGACCTTCTGAATTTAATTTTAGCTCTTATATTTGCTCTCTGTTCCTCTGTTAATGCATTTGTCAGTCTGAATTTCCTCGTCTCTCTGGTTTTCTTTTGAGAAGACTGACAGTACACACAGTTTTTTTCCCCTTCTGTGTCTCTTTGTTGTGTTTCTTTTTGTTTATCCATGTGCACATGGCTCGTCCTGACTGCCAGCTTTGTGTAATGTCTGGTTCGGGGATGATGGGTTGGTCAAGAATAGCAACGTCCTGGCCGTGACCCAGTGGGCTGGGTGTCACACATAATCAGACTGTGTGTGTTTCGATGCGTCAGACAGGATCAGAGTTTGCCTTTTGGTGGCTGAAATGTTGGTCATTGCGGGCCATGTGTAAACTGTGTCTGACAGGTTCAATGGACAGACGATGTGTGTGTGTGTGTGTGTGTGTTCATGTCATATCCGAACATCAGCAGGCCTGCTTTTTGCTCGGCGTATGCAATAGGATATTCATGCACCAGTGGCATCCACTTAGATGTGCTATGTTTGTGTGTGTGTGTGTGTCTGGCGTGTGTGTGCATTGGGCCGTTTATCGGATTTTCCCCCTGCTATGCCTGTTTTTGTACTCTGCGGCAGCTGTGTGGACAAACAGCCATGAATGGCATCTTTCCCCCTCATTTGTACTCACTGCTCTCTCTCTCTCTCTCTTTCTGGCATTATAGAACACAGTCATAACACAGGGAAAAAAAACCCCCCACAACAGATCAATTCCCTCAAGTGTAAGCACCTTTCCTGTCTCCTCGGTGCATCGTTCTGCAGTTTGCCAGCCCAGACAGTTGACAGACAGAGAGTTAGAGGCAGAGGGATGACAGGCACTTAGAGACAGACGGACAGACAGCAGCTGGCTTGTGGATCGACAGGCGGGAAGCTTTCATTTCACAGAAAATAAATAAAAAAATAAATAAGGCGACTTGAAACTGAATAATTTAGTTGACTGCAGCTGGGAAAGTCACTTGGATAATTCATGCGTCGGGCACACTTTGTGAGTGTAAGAACGTTTGCTGTGATTGCCTCTATGTGTGCATGTGTGTGCATGTGTGTGTGTGTGGGTTGTTGGGCTCTGAATGCATTTCAAAAAGCAGGCAAGTTTTTGTTTGTGTGCGTATGTGTTCGCGCGCGCGCGTGTGTTTATGCGTGCAAGCGGTTGGCCTTTGAATTAATTACAAAGTCAGATGTGCACTTGTGACAAATCCCTTGTAAAGATAGTGTTTCTGCAGCTCGAGGGATAACAAGGAGCTGGCGGAGCTTCAGCATAAAATGCACAAGGACACAGACTAACACACACACACACACACACTGACACAGAGAGCAGAGTGTCTAGCTACTGTTTGATTTCATCAGCAGACTTGATCTCAATGTCAACATGAGCGTGTGGGTGGATGTAATTCAACCGAATCTTCTCGGGTTGTGGGCTACTCTGACAAAAAGATACCTAAAAATAAGAAAACTTAACATCTCTGATGTTAAACCTCAGTTTTGCTGCTAATATTTCTCTCTCATTTCAGGTTAATATAAAGGTAAAGTTGATAATTTTTTGTTTCAGACATCCTTCATATCCATCTTAACAAAAACAAGCACACAGTGCATGTTTATGAGGTTTAAACAGATGTTTTTTTAATTTAAACTTTAATTCCAAACCCATCCAAAAGCTGCATGATGCAACAGTATTTTAGCTCCTTCTGTAATGAAGAATGTTCAGCCTTTGAGAGACAGTGTCAGAAAAGCGTAAATAGTTGAAATGCAATTCTCTGGAAACACTTTAGCTGTGGTGCGATCCTTCTCAGTTCTGCATGGCAGGAACTCTTGTTACTTCCCCTTCAAATCCCAGTGAAGCTGTCTTTTTCCCCTGCATGTGTGTGTCCATGTATGAATGCATATCTGTATACGTGTGTGTGTGGGTGTACTTGCATTGGTTGCTTTTTTGAATAGGCCACTTGTGTGAATTTGCTGCCTGCCTGTGTAAAAGGACGTGTCGGCATCTGTGCGGTTTCTGTGTGTGGATCTGTCAGTTTGCATTTCGGAGCTTGTTAGAAAGTCAGCGTGCAGCGGTTGACATCTGTGCGTACATATGCAGGTTTAAGTGTGTGGGGTAATTTATCTGTGTGTGTGCGTGTGTATGTGTGTGTGTATTTCAGGCTACAGTGAGCGAGTCAGCGGGACACAGCTCTCTCTTTTTAAAAGAGCTGGTTGAAGAGCTGTCAACTGACACTCTGCTAATGGCTGTTACACTCTCAAAGTAGCATTTACTGAAAATGGAACATCAGCATGTCTATGTCTCTGCATCTGTACTTACTCACATTTTTAACATTTTTTCAACATAACCTGTACAAACTAAAATATTTGCACAATATGTTTAGTACATCACCATTAAAAAAAAAGAATCTGAACTTGTCTGCTTTAAGATTTTTTCTCCCTTTTATTTCAGTATTTCAAACTTGGCCACATTCTGTGCAGCTCCATCTGTTGCATGAATAACTCCTCTCTCTGCTTCCTCACTGTTCTTGCAAGGGGTACTCAGAGAGTTTAGTATAAAAAAAAAAAGATTATGAGAATTATAGCGTTGTTGGGGCAGAGATGGAATGTGCGTAATGCAACTGATTTAGTTAAAGTTATCATAATAATAATCCCTGGCAACATAGCTTTCTGTTTAGTCTCCAAGCCTGATCCAAAGTTATTTTTTCAGACTTTAAAAAGCCTCCTCCCACTGTTGTCACTCGCTGTGCAGTACTCCCCATTTCTTCTTGACAAGTATGCCGATCATCCCAGCATCTGCACTCCATCTATTTTGATTAGATTTGGAAAGAAAATGTAAAACATGTCAAAAGAAGGGGGAGGATGCACCCTTTTCTCTGCTTTTCTGTGTCTGCTCTCAAAGCTTTCATCATATAAAAATGACTTTGGTAAAAAAGACCTTTTTCAGGTCTGTAGAACATGGTTGAGATGTTATTTCGCCGCCTGTACATGTCTCGGAGGTTGTCTGCTGGTTAGTCTCTCAGTAGGGAACCTATCACTACAGTAAACAGTCCAGGGTGAATCAAACAGAGGCGGCACTCACGTAATGTGATTTATGACCCCTGAGTGTGAGAACTGAATAGATGGTGTGGTACATCTCCACGTTCGGTCTTCTTCATATATTTTGCATTACACATAATGTATTTATGTAAGTTTGTTTTCGTGTATTACTATTCTGAGTTTGTGCAGAAATACAGAGATATTTCATAAGCTTTGATTTTATTTCACCTACACAGATTATTGATCGTGCCTCCTCTCTCTCTCCAAAAGCATTTTTTTGTGTTGTGTTTGCTCTGCTCATGGCTCATGTCTTCGGACCTTTTTCTAACTCTGCATAACAAAGCTCAAACGTTAAAAAAAAAAAAAAATCATGTGGGTGTTTTGTGTCTCTTTCTGTTTTAGTGCTGGCCAGTTTCCGAGGGACTGTCCAGCATGGCCTCCCACTAGAAATCGGAGACACGGTGCAGATCCTGGAGAAATGTGAAGGTACAGTGCACACAGTTCACACTTTAGTACTACTCATGTTTGATGCACACTCAGTGTGAAACAGAAGAGCTTTTGTAAGGAAGACAATTGCTACGCTTGAGTAGTCAAATGAACACATGCGCTCGCACACCTACGAAACAATAGGACCACTTCTTCTTTCCATTAGATATGTAGATCAAATGAGTCCATGTGAAACAGTTACACTGCATCTCTCTTAGTGAGTCTTTCATTATGTAGTGAAGACGTTCGCCCAGTGCACATGAACATGCACATGCTAGCACTTATCCAGTTTTTATGCATGCAACTAGAAACAGGCCCAGAAACGTGCGGAGTGCTCCGATGTGTGCACAGAAGGTTCACTTGGTGAACATCACACTTCTCACATGTCTCCTTGTGGGATATGGTAGTGCAGCGTGCGCACAAAACGAGCAGCATCATGTCTGTGATGAATGGTTGTGGAAATTTATGTTTGCTACTGTTTCCTGCACCACAGACGAGCTGCTTTTCCGGCCTTCCTGCCCACTAGGAGTCTGTTTTTCTCCTCTACTTGCTTTTTTTCTCCTCTCTCCTTTGCTGTCTAGGTCTGTCCTTAGATTTTGTTTTTTATTTATTTCTTTTCATTTCCAGGATAATATGAAACTGTCTAACCACAGCAAAGCCCCACTCATATCCACACCTTAAGACAGTTTAAGAAGCCGTCAACAAACACTGAAGCACCTTTCACTTCCGGAGCTCTTGACACAAACTGTTTCACTTCCTGGTGGGAGATAGACACACACACACACACACTCACATAGAGAGTAAGCCAGCAGAGCAGCCAGTCATGCACCAGTCAGGCATCAAAAGGGATGTGATATTGCGGTTAAAAGTCCAGAGGAAGTAGACGGTGGCTCAGCCAGCAGAATGTCGGTCTAGAAATTGAGGAACCAAATCAAAATCCTGCCAGCAAAGAAGAGGCTGAGAGACTGGTTACTGACAGCAGAGCAGACACGCCATGGCTCTGCCAACAATTGATACTGTTTCCCTTGAAAACAGGAGCTTACCGCGTGAAAATGCCTTTATGGACATGTGGCTCCTGTCTGTGAATGCACTGCCGCAGCTATTGATCTTTTAATTGGCATGTTTAATTGTATACTCTGAAGTATACAATTAAACTTTAAACTGCCATAAAACCGGTTTTTATGTACCTTAAAACTTAATCAGATTAGCTAACGTACCCTTTAATATTTACCACGTAGCTAATGTGTTGTGTTCCAAATATGTTTATCAGAAATGATTTTAAAATGATTCTTAAATAGTTGTTAGCTTTACTCAGTGAAAAATATTAACAGTTCTTTTTTTTATTGAAATGAATTTTCATTGTTTAGATTTGTTTGACTAAGTTTGAATTAACGGTACACGAACATTGGCAATGGTTTCTCAGCTGTTTTCTATTACTTTTAGCTAAATTGTATCCCTTTTATCCAAAACTTTTAGCTAACTGTTTAAGCTGTTTGTCCATCAATTTTAGCTTTTCAATCTGTTTTTCAATCACTGCAAGTGAAAATAAATGAAGCCAAATATGAGCTAATACTTCCAGTTATATAGCGAACGTGTTAAGCTAACTATTATTACTGGTTATCCGCTACTTTGAGCTATCTTTTCTCAACCACAACATGTGCTAATATGTTTCCCAACTGGTCCGCGTAGGTTGGTGATGTGTACAGTGCAGCCGGCCTGTCGTAGCAACAGTTGTCACATCCTTCTGATTTTTTACAGATGTGTTGCTATCCCTCACTGACAGAAAACTTTGCAGTAAGCTGTCACAGTACTTGACCTCTGCGACTGAAAAAATGACTCATCTAGGAAATACTGAGTGTGTTCCACATAGCAGACTGAGACAAATTACTCAGTCCTTTTTCAGACTATGCATGCCTTAAACAAATCAGGGAGAAAAAAATGCCACCTAACCCACAGATGCTCTGGTGTAACCCAACAGTGATTAGAATAATCTAATACATTTACATTTCAGCTATTTAGATAATGCTCTTATCTGGAGGGACTTACAATGACTGCGGTGGTGGAATGAGCTTAAATCGTCCGTTTGAAAAAGAGCATCGGCTCAGAGCCTCCGTTGTAAATGTATTAGATTGTTTCCATCAGTGCTGGGATTTGCAGGAGCATCAAGCACGTACTAATTTGGCTACAGCTCAGATTGGAGTGTGTAGTGGTGTGAAAAGAGCGTGAGCAAATGCAAGCCACAGTTTTGTCACCTATTTCTCCGTTTCTGCTTTTTTCGCACCTACTGGGACGATTTGTGGTGATGTCTGCAGGGTCTTGGTGCTTTTGCATGTTACAGGTTTTACTATGAGCCTGTGGTTGCTGTGAAAAACAGGACGTTTAAACAAATTCTTTAATACTGCAATGCTCTGTGGTACTGCTGTGACTTTTGAAAAACTGTAAAATGGGGCTGACATTTTTATTGGCAGTGGAAAGAAATGTCTTATGGGCTTATTATGACCTTTTTATACATATACCTATGAGAAGGAGTGGGTCTTTTTTATTAAATCACACACCGAAACCGATCTCTTGCTCACACATACTCACACATGCACCTTCTTTTATATCCTTCTCTTATCAAATGTGTAGTATTCTATATTTCTCCACCTCCTTTTCCTTTTGCACTGTGCAATCTATACTTGATATAAGGGGTGAAATCGATTGTGACATGCTGGAAATTAAAATGGCGTTTTGTCTCTGCAGGCTGGTACCGAGGATTCATCCTGAAGAATCCAAATGTCAAGGTGAGCAAACTTTTTCAAAGTGCGTGTGCATGTTTTTGCTTGTCTTTTTGTTGCTTTTAACTCATTTGTATGCTAATTCAACCATGATGTCCTCCGTTGTGGCTATTTTTTTCAACTGTGACGACTGAAAGAGTAAGAATGGTTAAATTTACAAGTCTCTCCTGGTCTTACATCATTAGCTCAGATTTCAGCTACTACTATACTTTCAATCGAAATATTTCCTTCTTTTTTGGTTGGTCAAACATAATACCTTACCCTTGTGTGGTAAAAGTGCTCAGCATGTAGTTTTTATAAGCTGCATGTGGTTCGTTGCTGCCCCTTCATAAAGCATTAAAGGCCCTACGCATCTTTGGTCCGTCCACACTGATGTTTCGTGTGGTTTCGTGTGATTTTGCAAGCGGCTCTTCTCAGGGCTGTGTGGGCATATTAAGACGATGCTCTGACTCACTCCTCTCACTCTATTCGCTCAGTTGCACCTGTATGAAAGGGACCACTTTGGATCACTTTTCACGACAGATATTGTCATAGCAGGAAATGAAATAATGGCTGCCTTCTATTTAGGTCCATCACCTTTATGATATTCATCCCCTAACCCTGTGCATTTTCTGTAAGGCAGAGTCAGTTTTATTATCAAGCCCAAAATCACAAAAGTTTCTGACAGAGCTTGACAACATATGACCCCCTCCCCCCGTCTACCCTGAGATCCTATTTGAATAGGTGTCAAACTTCACAGAATCATTTATGAGGATGAAAAAATAAAAAAAACGCAGAAAGAAGAGAGAGGATAGATGAGAGAGATGAAAAGACACAGGTGCTGTAAAAACATGAATGGCAACACTGGAGTTCGATTATGGGGAAACAGATTTAAGTAATGGTTTAAAAAAAAGGAAGATAAAAGGATAAAACAATAAGGATTAAGAATAAGAATCAGATAAAACTCTCAGCGACTTTCATGTGCTGCCAAACAGCACTAGAAGCTAGACTATAACAACACTTGTGTACTTAATAAAGTTCAAGTGTTTTTCATTTTAAAGGTCATTTTTTATGGCTGGTTCTTGTACAACTCAGTTGGTATTGTGTATAGACAGTGTCCTATAATGACAGCTGAAGCCCATGCAATGTTAATGAGGATTTTCAAGGACACCAAACCAACTATATTTAATAAAATTAGCAAACACAAGTTGATGACAGCTCTTCCAACTAATACCTAAGGTCATTTGACACCAATTGGTCTTTATCTTACAACAGTTAAAAATAAAAACCCTGTTCTTTCTCAAGACACAAATTAATTAAGCTCCACATCCTGTTAAAAGCTCTTGTAAAAAAAACAACGTGTGATATTATAAAGCATATCGGGAGTAAAGCACAAGGTGTGTGTTCAGACTCTCTGTGCGCCGTGTTTATCCTCAGATGCTTAAACACAAGTTCTGCTTTGATCTTCAAGAGTCAATTGGGAGCAACTTGCCGTTTATTAGCGTCAAACAGGGCACGCACACACACACTGAAACTCACAAACACAAACACACTTTTCATCTTTTTTTGTCTCCTAAATCCCATCGCTCCTTGCTTTTATCTCTTTGTCTGATCCTCTCTCCCTCAGCTCTCCTGCTTTCAACCCACAAACACACTTAGCACCATATTGATTATTTGCATCATTGCCACATGCTAACAGTTAAATGCTAATGGGAGTGAATGACTTGTTGAGCAGTAGAAGGGCATCTCATTAGCTTGTTTATCTTCTGCCCAAAGGGGATCTTCCCATCCAGCTACATCCACTTGAAGAATGCCCACGTCAAGAATAAAGGGTAAGTAACGCTGCGCTTTTTGCTTTTCTGCTAATCCTGTGTGTTTGTTTATGTATGTGTGCGGGTGAAGAAAAGAGGTGGAGGTTTGAAGTTTTGCCCTAATGCATGTATGTATGTCTGTAGGCAATTTGAGACGGTCATCCCCGTAGAGGACTCTGTCATCACAGAGATGACATCGACGTTAAGAGACTGGGGTGCCATGTGGAAACAACTTTATGTGGTTAGTATCCACACACACACACACACACACACACACACACACACACACACACACACATTAACACACGCTTTGCATCAATTTAAATATCATGGCCGCATAAGCGTAGCTGCCTGTTTAGATTCCTCATGAAGGGAATTTGTTTGGCCCAGAGTAATTCCAAAGCCACACACAGTCAAAAGCTTTTTTCATACACAGTCATTAGTTGGATTGATTGTGTTTGTGGCCTATTAAGCTATCTGGGGTGCTGATTAAATTGAGCTGATGAATACTCGCAGATCAAAGTGCATACATTTGCGGCAAAAAGCAGCAGGACACTGAAGCTGATTTGCACTAATCCATTTAAGTCTCTCTGTCTGTTTCTCTCTCCGGATCGCCCTCTTCCTCACAACGTCAATTTGGCTCTATAATACATATTCTCTAAGTTCGTTTTTACTTTTTGGGCAGCACAAGCAACTGTATTTTCTCATCTTCTTATCTCTCATCCTGATTCTTTCTTTCCTTCCTGTCAATTTCCCTTTCATTTGCCTCTTTGACTGATTCTATGCCTCTTTCTCTTTGTTTTTTTTCCTCTCCTGTCCCTCACCGACGTTTCCTGCTTCCACAGAAGAACGAGGGGGATTTGTTCCACCGACTTTGGCACGTGATGAATGAAATCCTCGACCTGAGGAGGCAGGTGCTGGTGGGCCACCTCACCCATGACCGCATGAGGGACGTCAAGCAGCACATCACGGCAAGATTGGACTGGGGCAACGAGTAAGTAGAGGAAAGGGCAGAGAGGAGGGGGACCTCTCTTGTAAAACTGTCCAAATATGGCCACAGGGGCAGTTGTTTTTATTGTTCCATCTCAAAGGAGCATATTTGCGTTGTTATGTTTGTTTTTTCAGCACGACAGGTCATTAATTATTCATCAGTTAAACTTTGATACTAGTTTTAAGATGTATTTTCTGCCCTCTGCTCAGCCATTGAATCCATTCACTCCATAAAGTATATATGAAAATCAAACGCCGGTGACTAGAGGCTTGCCTGAAAGCAGCAATCCATCACAGGGAACATTCAGTCACCTTGATGTTTTTCTAAAAGTTATATATTTTTAATGAAACGGTAATGCCTCTGAAAACCAGAATCATTTTTGCTTTTTGGTGCATTCAATTTAAAAAAAAAAAAAAGGCTGACATCAAGGATTTAGAAGTATTTTTAATGCAAAAATCCCATACTGAAGTCACCGTTTGGCATCACTTAAATTGCTTTTTGTTTGTTTTCCATCAGTCTGCACCCACAGCAGGAGCTTTTTAAAGATACTCAAGAATCATTTTTATAACTCTATAAAACTTTACCTGTGTTCACACTGGATAAAACAGAGAATAAAGTTTTCATTTTAATGCCATAGTTCTCTAAAAACTCAAAGTTCCTGTCTTGGGTGGCACAGTCTAATGACCCAGGAACTACTGAGGTGCAGTTTGCAGCCCTGAACATGACTCACTGACCATAAACAGACCTCGTGGCTGCTAAAACATATAGTTTCCCTTCAGGGATAAGTAAAGCTGTTTTAAATTAAACTTAGTTACAACTTGTGTACAGTTTAATTTCACACACACAAATAGTTGTTGCACACATGTTGCAGCTAATGTTGTTAGCACTAGGGATGTTACATATTAAAGGAAAGAGAAACCTTATCAGACACTAAGCAGTGCTGGAGTTTGGAGTTTTCTTTGTTTAACTCTGAATGTCTTCTTTGTTACAATGAACATCCTGTCCTGTTCTGCTACTGAGTCAAATCTAAATTTCGTGGCTCAATTCACCTAATTTACATCTGTTTTATAGTGCGACGGAAGCAAAACCAAGCAAAAATACACAAAAGGAACCTTTAGTTCCTTAATTAGTAGGTGTTTAGTTCCTGTTTGGGTGCTTAATAAACCTCTCCTGTTTCCAGTTTTAAAGTGTCAGTCCGTGCTGACTACCAATCTGATATCATTTTTTTTTCTTTTTTTTTTAACAAATTTAAAGTTTCTTATGTCACTGTGTGAAACCACCTGCAACTGAGTAAATGTAACTGATAGAAGAAACACATATATTTCTAACATTATCTACAAAGAAACTAATTTAATTGGAATTACTCATGTTGTGGCTGATATCTGACCCTTTTGATATAGTCGGAATCGAGCTGATAAAGATCTGATGTATCAGATCGCTGTGAGTTCCTTGGGCTCCTTTGTATCAGTACCTCTGTGTTCAAAAAAGGCTACATATGCAGTTTTCTAACATCTCTCGACTGCTTTGTTATTCTGTTACTGCTTTGCCATGCACATTGAACCTGTGCTGATGTTTAAAGCAGTTTGACCAAAAATAAATCATTAAAAGAGCAGTTTTTCTTGGACCTGAAGTCCAAACAAAAGTTAAAGTTTCATATTCTGCAGTTTGTTGTGTTCTCTACATTGTCTATGATGCATAATTAATTACAGTAGCTCAACCTTAAACTGGTTGGAAAGTTATAGTTCACTCAATAGCACCACATTTCCTGAAATATAGAAAGGAATTATATCAAAAAACAGTGCTATATTGATGTAAAAGGGGAATGTCTGAGTTTCCTTGAATGCACCATCAATGAATAATAGTCAGTTCCTGCTCAAAACTGCATAACATCATTATGAAAACATATTTTTTACAAGATAAATGAATAAAATAATTGAAAATTTACCTTGACAGTGAGATAGTGTTGAAACCTTCGACTAAAGTGCAGTTATCAAGAACCCAAAGCATATTTTTAGTTAGTAAGCAAACATAACTGGAAAATCAAATAACCGTATCTCATATTTCTTCACATATTTCAGAAAAATAAGAAATAGCAAAAAATACCCAATATGTGATTCAGTGCTTGTTTGTTCCGTCTGCTGGCTGTCTGCAACCCTCTCACTCATCTCTCATTCTCCCTCAGACTCTTTTTTTTCTCTCCTTGCTCCCCAGTCTTTTGTTGTCACCTTCCATCCCTGCAGGCACACTTCTCCTCCTCCTCTCTCTCTCTCTCTCTCTCTCTCTCTCTCCCTCTCTCCCTCTTTCCTCTCCATGCCATTGGGGTGAAATGAAAAAAAAAACCCTGTTCTATCTTTATATCTGTCCTTATCCTTCACTCTCCTTCACTTTCCTGCTGTGGGCCCTGCTCAAAAACACACACACACACACATACACACTCCCACCGCTCCTCAGAGGAGATTGGTGGACAGTACCTCGCTGTGGGCTGCTGTATGGCTGACCAGGCCTGTCTCTTTTATTGCTGACAAGCCGGCACGCTGGCTGTAGTACTGCCGATTCGGTCCACTGAAAGGGGCCGGCCTCGAGGAGGATCAGAAGGAGAAAAATAGAGGAGAGTAAGTCTCTGTGTAAACTGATGAGGAAACGAAGGAACAGAGAGGGTTAAGGGATGGAGGGGGAGAAGTTGGGAGGATAAAGAGGACAGCGGGCCTAGCAGGGGGCTAAAGGGAGAGGACATTTTTCTTTAGTCTGCTCTTTGGAAGAGAGGACGATCTGTCAGCTTTATTTAGGTGACTGACGCGGCCGAACTGACAGCTCTGGTTCATGCGTGTATACATCACTTGTGGGTTTATCTGATGTGTGTGTGCGTTTGATGTTCATTTCAACCTCATCTGTTTCGCCCACCACAGGTTAGGATATGAACTAAATAATAACTTTTTAATGTCTAATCAGTATATAATCCACATTCTCACCATGTTCTATGCGTGAATCTTTGTGTTTCAGGCAACTCGGCCTGGACCTGGTCCCCAGGCGAGAGTTCAGCATGGTGGACCCAGATGAAATCAGCGTCACAGAGCTTTACAGACTGGTTAGTGTTCTTTCAACTGTCCAAGCAGTAATTTTAAAGAGTTATTATGTGTCATTTAAGCATAAAAATATCCATTTGTTTCATTTGTTCCCCTGTTACTGACGACACTGGAAACACATGATGACACGTCAGAGAGTGACCTTGTCTGTGAACATTTCTGCCTGAGTCACGTTAGATATATTTTCATCAGCAACGGTGGCTGTTTAACAATGAAGACAACAACTCCCATTATCACACACTCCTTCACAACATCTTTAAACTACATTACTTGTTTTCATGATTTTATATGAGAGACATAATAGCGACTTACTCTGCGTTTAACTGCTTGTTTCCAAACTATCATCTCAATTAAGGAGCAGGATAGTTCAGCATATATCCGCTCCTCTAAAGTGTGCTTATGTAACGGGAAAAGTAGGTGTAGGTAATAGATAAATAGAAGGCTGTACTGTACATATAACACTGTGTACTCAGTATGTCATAAGAATTCAAATTGTCAGTCACAGGCTCACAGCTGCTATTTGCCTCGAGCAACATTTAAACAACATTTTGTTCAACTGATCACACCAGACAGTCCAAGGATGTTTTACCATTTCACTCATTCGGTGCTTTTTTTTCTGATTCAGCTAACCTCTAAGGTGATCTGAGGAGCTGTCCATCACTGACAGCACTCTTTGAAAGTTCTTCCTCAAACCTGCCAGTTGGCAGAGTTAGTGATTTGAGCCGGCAGCCCAAATCAAACCCTGCCTTTTTCTCCACTTTCAATTGTGGGAAAATCGACAATACGGTTTTCAAGACCTCTGAATATGCAGAACACTCACACCTTTAGGGAACCTGAGGGGCCTTTTAAATTGGATGTTGAAATTTCCACTTTTACAGAGCACTTTAAGGAATCCTCATCCATTTTTAATAGCTCTATGTTTAAAAAAAGGCCTAAGAGTTTCAACAATTGACCTTGAGAAAAACATTAGGTACAACAACATTACCTTTAAGACCAAACAGCATCTCACAGCCGCATCACACAATCTCCTGTTTTTCTCAGCTCCTAAGTGACTTTTCATCAAAACTGGCTCCAAAGTTTGAACTGAAACACTTAAAGAAATGCTCAATCTGTAATTAGCATCATATAGAAGATTAAAATATAGTTGAATATCTGAATCTCAGCACCCTCATCTCTCTCCGTACCTCACTCTCTCCCTCTCCCATGCCTTTCCCGACTGTTTGCTCCCTGCTTCCTATTCCCATTTTCTCCAAGCCCCAACCGCTGTTACCGTGGCAACCACTTCTCTGCCCTGATACAGCGCAGGGAGAATTGTATCTCTCACGCGCACACACACACATACGCGCACTGTGACGGCTTTCCCTTCGCAGGGGTAATTGAAGCTCTTAATCCATCTGTTTCGTTTTTTTTGTGAGTCAAAACAAAAGCAGACATAGCAGGATGAAAGCTTAATACACCTCTATTAAATAGCACACAAAATGAGCAAATGACTGCGATTCCCCAACACTGAGACAAGATAAAGGGACCTGGCATTCACATACATAAACACACAGTGCACCATCACATCGCGCTGAACCCAAATGACATCAGTGTGGGTTTTTTTTAGCAAGATCTCCTTGTGTATGAAAACAGCTTCTTTGTTTCTGCCTTGTTCTGCGCCGCTGTGGTGTGGCTTAATTAAATTGAGATGGGGATTACCTGGTGTGTGTGTGTGTGTGTGTGTATGTGTGTGTGTTTCTGTGTGTGTGCTAGTGCGGCAGTGTGGTGTTACTGTGGGAAAATGTAGCCTGTCTGCTACATTGTTTCAAGGAATTATGTGATTTCTGCCCTGTGGTAAGTAAAAAGGGGATACTGGGAAGGATAAAGAAAAGTCATTCAGAGCACTAAACAAGAGAGAAGTCAGACAATGGCTATATACATAATGAGTCTTATTCTCAAGTAAATTACACACTGTTTTATTATAAAAAAAAAGGGAATAAATAAATAAATAAATAGGGTGAGGGGTTTTTTTTGGTGTCCTCTCGGTTCTTTCTGGATACTTAGTCATTATCACCCATGGGCCCCATTTGATGTTCTGGGCAGTATAATCACCCACTGCAGAGTGATCCTGTCCTGCCCATCCTTTTCCAAAAGCCATAGCCAAAATTTATGGCCATTTTAAAATGATTTTTCCAAATGTTGTCATATTTAAAGCTGACATGACCCATATTTTTGTATTAACAATGGATCAAAATTAGTACGTGTTGTAGAAGGATTGACTTGTCGTGTTCAAAACTTGGTGATTTTTCATCCAAGTCTGCATTTTCACCATGTTTGAATAGTATTTGAGCATTTTTTTTAACTCTTTGCTCAACTTTTCCTCTCTCAATTTAGTCTGAAAGGCAGCTGTAGTTCTACCTGCCATGCTGTGTTGCATTCCTAAAAGCTCTATAAACAAAATGCATAATGAAGTTTATGTATCGGCTTTGAATTTGTTCCATTTGGTAACTTTATTAAGGACCAACTGTCTCATCAGAGTGATACTTAGCATTGGGATAAGCTCTGATAAGACTTATTTTTGGGGTGTCCTTTTGTCTTTGGAGATGTGGGTGGGATTTTCAGCTGATTTATCAGACTTGACGCCCATTTATAGATTTTTTTTGGAAGTACCTTTTAAGTGAGAGGACCTTTATAAAATCCCTGATTTGCTCTCCGGTCTCATCTTCTTCTGCTCAGTTCAGGCTACATAAAGCTGTCTGTAGTGCAAAGTGGCTTCAAACCTCCTGTTTTTTTTTTCTGTGGATCATGAGCTCGGTGCAGGGTGCGAGCAGAGCAGACTAGTCTTTGGATCCAAGAGCGATGAATTCATTAACAGTGGCAGATCAGACAGCAGTGACGGATAGCTCAGGCCTGACCTCAGATACAGGCAGTAAAATTTCCTCTATAACTTCAGTTAGCACTTTAAAGCTACACACACACACACACTCACACACTCCTCTTGCTTTCTGCTCATGTCGAACAGGTCTGCCTCCCACAAGCTTAAAAGAGGGATAAAAAGAGGCTTAAATGACGATGTGGAAGTGAGTGATGAAAGGCAGCTCCGATGCAGGGATGCAGAAAAGACTCAAAGTTTCTCCTTGGCCTCAGTTTGACCCCTGACTCCTTCATAAACTCTGTTGTTTAACAGTCACTCCACTTGGTGCAGTTTCACGCTGTTTAGGAAAAGATTAGCGAATGAACAATAATAGGACAGTTGGGCAGACACACATGCTCACACTGTCTCTGTTTAGCTTCATCTCTCTCATCCTCTTCTTGTTCCCCGCAGCAGTTTGTGTTGCCAGCAGGGTTGCCGGGCTGTCATGTCTATCCTTTGTGTCTAGTCATGCTGAAGCTGTTGTATAACAACACGACGCTCTGACCGGGCAGCTTAAACAACACACTGAAAATAACCTCCTGATAAAAATCCCACAGCATAAATTAGACCTTACCCAGACCCAGTCATTCTGCAGTAAAAAAAAACAAAAAAAAACTCAATAGCTCGGCCATGTTGGATGAGGAAAAAACTGATCTGGTGGAGGAAAAATATTGTTGACTTGTTGTTTAATCATTCTGCAGCGTTTCTTCTGGGATCTAGGATGATAGGACGAGGCAGTCACGACAAAACATAACAAAACAAAACAAATTCATCATTGTGACAGATATTGCTGCTGTGAACTGATTTGTGGAATAATTTTAAAGCAAGTCTTAAAAGACTGAATTAGTGTTTTTTTATATCTTTATATTTACAGTACAGAACGACTCTTTTCCAAAGCATATCATGCATTTTAGATCGATTTCTTACCCTCAGGGCAGTCGCTGTTTACTTCACATTTCACTCCGGCAGTCAGAGATTTAAACCTTCTCTGAGAAACTTTAGCTTAGTATTTTGTTGCCTTTATTTTTTTTTTGTCAAAGCACCATCGACATTGCTTGGTAATACACTCCTGGGTGTGTTCAAAACATTGCAGCATCAATGCCTTTACAGTCCCAAGGCTGAACAGGGAATTTGTAATGCAGGGAAGAACTACTTTCAAACTGTATTTTTCACATCATCTATGTTTGCTTATTGCTTGTCTTCTAGGTTTAACTTTTTACATTGTGCACCCCCCTCCCAACAAAACCCACAATGTTCTACAAATCCGCATTAAATAATCTCTCTGAACCAAGAATATGAGCCCAAAAATCATCTTTAACATCAGCTCTTCTTCTTTGCAGAGATGTTATCGCCTCTGTAAACAGCAGTGCTGACTTCCAAATTGTGCATTTAACTCACTAAACCCCATAAAAAGTTTCCTCCAACAGCCTTGTGTTTAAAAATGTATCACAAACAAAGGTGAGAAAATACATGACAATTTTTCAGCAAAGGCTGCTGCAAAATTTACCTTTTTTTATTACCACAATAATCACAAGTACCTCGTTCAGGTTGCCACTTGTCTACAAGGTGAACATGTAGCAAAAGCCCAAGGCAGCTTAGTTTAGCTTAGCTTCGGTTAATTTAGGTTAGGTTGAGGTTAATCTGTACAAAACAGCTTATATTTGTTTCTTTACTAACGTTTTCGTACAGATTACACAAACAGGACATAATGTGTTAATAAATAAGATTTAGGACTTATGGAAGGGAGATTTTGTAACCTTTGGACCAAACCGGACTGGTTGTTTCCCTGTTTACAGTCTTAATGATATGTGAAGCTAATCGGCCTCTAGCACAAGCAGCATGTCTACTGCTCATACATGAGAGTTCTGTCAGTCTTTATATAACTCTTGGCAATAAAGCCATGAGATGTATCTCCCCCAAATGCTGATATATTTCTTTCAACACACCAACAAAGAGTTGCAACATGCTTCTATTTGCAGAACCTCACAATACCTACACTTATGTTTTCTGTGGTTCATTTAAAATGACAGAAAAATCCTGAATCCTGAATTTTTTCCACATAATCTCCTCTAATAAATACTGATTATGAAGACTGGTAAAATTTCTCCTTTGTGTGTGACTGTATGTACTCTATGGTTGCACTTTAAACACTTTGTCCTTGCATGTACTTAATTCTTTCCTTTACTTCCTTTGTCATCATCCTGTTCAACCCCTCCCAGTCTCTTTACATCCTACTGCAGAAGTAAATGTGGAGCACAATTTGGCAGCAGCTCGACTGGCCATCTGGTGCTCTGTATGTGTGTGCATGTGTGTGTGTATGTGTTTGTCTGTGTGCATTTGTGTGTGTGTTTTTGTCCTTGTATATTTGTATGTTGACAGCAAATAGGATAAACCTCTCATAAACAGCACTCTGTGTGTGTGTGTATGTGCTAGTTGATCCAAAGGGTATTTACCTCATTGCACCATTTTCTGTGGGAGACTTTATTGATCTTTTGTGATATAGATTGACTCAATATAGCCTGTAATATCACACTTCATGCTGCATTGTCTGACTGCATTCAATGTGAATTTCAGTGCTTTGGTTTCTCTTCCTCAAAGGTTCAGTAACCAGTCGAAAAGGATGCAAATCAACTCCACATTATTTCTTTATGTAAAAAAATTTATTAGCTGCTTTAAAGATAAATTCTTGAGGTAAATAAATTAGATAAAGCACAAGTTTAGGAGCTTTAATACCTGGTGGTAATTTTCTTTTTCGATTGACTTGACTATAGTTATTTTTTGTGAGAGCCCAAGTTGCACATAAATAAATGCTCAAGTGCTCAAGTGTTTGTTTATGTGCATATGTGCGCTCTATGAAAGTCAATGTGCTGCGTGTTTCTCATTTCTTTCTTTGAAACCAAGTTTGCAACAAAGAAGCAGCCAGACCATGAAGCCGAAACTTATATCTCAGCCTCTGGTGCTATTAAATTTTAGCAATATTATGTGCTTTATTAACTTGATCTATATCAACACAATCTATATCTCTGGCCTCATTTTACTGACTTCAAATATAAATGCAAATCTGCAGTAAAGCTCCACCCAACAGTCAGGTGTCTCAGAGGCATAATATTTATCTCAAAGTCAGAAACTTGATGCTAAATATGGCAGCTGTGGAATGTGATAGGTTGATATCAAAAGAGATGTTTCCACATGTTGTTTTTTTCCCTGGTATTAACCGTGTTTAATAAGCTTTGATCCTGCATTTGAGGATCTTTCAGGATTTAGGGGCTTATGGGTTTTATCATGTTTTTAACCTTTCCAAATCCATCCCTTCAATCCCACATCAGAGCAGTCCAATATATGTATTTTTAACAGATGTGGCTGCAAATAAAGAAAACCAGGAGCGATTGTACTGATGCTGCCCTCTCTTTTTCTCTGCAGATGGAACATCGGCATCGTAAGAAGGAGACCACCGCACCTGCCAGCACCCATCACTTGTTCGTCCACATGAAGAGTCTGATGAGTGCCAACCTCGGGGAGGAGCTCGAAGTCTTTTTCCACATCTACGACGGACGAGAGAACCGGCCACTCAGGTAGACACTTGAGAGAAAAAAAGTGCCCTGTAAACATGAGAAATAATGAAATTAAAATTAAAATTCATCAGTTTTGTGTAGTATTTGCTTAATTTTTATGCATACTGTGCCTTTTATTTCTACATTGAGGTTTAACTGTGATTTTTGTAGCTTTATACTGCAGTCTTTTTGACCGTACACCAAAATGAAAATGCCCCCCAGCTTGCATGTTGTTTGCTTTGATTACATTTTATCAAACCTGTTTGTACGTACAGTATATTATGTTGTATAGCTCTTATGTTTGCTAACGTCCCTGAGAAGCACCATCCATATCGGTGTAAGTGAGCTGGGTTGGTGATTGCAGGGTGAACAGCTCCCCTTCTGATGTCAAGAAGACTGCTCTAATTATATTCATGAAGATTAATTAAATGAAGCAGGTCGTTAAAGTTCATGTGGACACATAAAAGCGGGCAAAGCCATGCTATTTTCTCATGCTAAAAAGTGTCCGTGCCGTCCACATAAAAGGGCTATCACCCGGAGGAGTCTGCACACATCACTTGTGCGCACGCTTGCACGCACGTATTCCTGATGGGGCGCCGTCCAAATACAAGACTGTGTTTAGACTCCCTGGTTTCATAGTTCAAAGCAGAGAAATTCCATTTCATGTCACAAACAAGTGGATTCGTCAGGCAAGGAAAATGAGTGGGTTGAAGAATGAGCAAGGCAACGCTGAAACTCCTTTTGATAAGTCATGCTTGCGTTTGACACTCCTCTCCGCCCTGCAGGGTCACATCAGAGGAACGAGGCTGACATTGACGGGGCTCATTTTTGTTTCAGCGCACAGTCGACTCCGCTTCTGTTGCTATTGAAAATCCAGCTCGCAGTTTATCATGTTGCTGGCACAAAATCAAAACTGCTGCGCAAACTTGGTTGACCTACGTTTCCTTAAACCTTGGAAGGAGAATATGCGGTTTCCTTCACCAGTATATAAATAATAGCACACAAGAAAAGAAGCTCTATTTTTACAAGAAGTGTGCGGAGCTCTTTTGGATTTCGTGTTGTGGTTATTCTGAAAGAAAGATGAGATCTGAACAAATAAGATCTGCCTGTGTACACACAAGCACACAAACAATGAATTAGTCGATCAAAAGCACTTTTAATTAGCGCTGTATATTTAGCTTGGTGTCTTGTCTCCCTTTTTACTCATCCATCCATTTTCTTGATGTATGGTGAAAGGTTTAGCAATAATCAAGGTGGATTCCCCACCCACACTTTGTCTTAAAGTGGCCAATTAGCATCTAGCGATATCATATTAACATCCACTTAAAGCACTTGCTCTCACTATCCAATCCATCTCTTTATTCTTGTCTGCATATCTGTCTCTGTTTTAGATTACCTTAGTCTGGTTAGAGTAATTGAACTTCTTGAGTTTTTTCTTACATTAGAATTAGATTTAAAGCTTATTTTGTCAAAAAGAAATCAGTGTCAGTTGTTACACTATTTTATACGAATGTAGTCCATGAAAATACATAATTGAATCCAGTCTTTTATCCGAATTAAAAACAGCAAATAATTTAATGACAAAGAGATACGAAACTCTGTTTTTGTCACAGTTTATTTTGTTTATCTTGAAATCAGCTATTTTCAATGAGTTTTGGGGGATAAAGGCGGTCAGAGGCCTTAACCATTGTGCCTTAGTGGTTTTGTCTTCGAGGAAGATCTCGCCATGGCAGCCTGCCAGCGTTGTCTCACACTGTCTGCTCGAACACTTAAACAGAGACACACTCACACACCACACATTTACGCTGGCGTAGAGCCAGTTTCATGCTTCCCTCTGTGCAACTTGTTTCTGTGGGTGTGTGTTTCGATGTGTGTGTGTGTGTGTGTGTGTGTGTGTGTGTGTGTGTGTGTGTGTGTGTGTGTGTGTGTGTGTGT
>JAQMCX010000037.1:1986003-2009109 GCA_029814765.1 Acanthurus leucopareius | reverse complement strand
CGCGATCTACACCTCTCGCACCACTCTCTCCCTCCACCCCTCTCTCTCGATCTTTTTTTCTCACAGAGAGTGTGTTTTCTTTCTCTGTGTGTGTGTGTGTGTGTGTGTGTGTGTGTGTGTGTGTGTGTGTGTGTGTGTGTGTGTGTGTGTGTGTCAGTCAGGGACCAGATGGGGGTCTGACCCGTCGTCTCAGTACCATGCCAGCAACAGCAGCCCCTGTGCATCATGGTAGACTCTTTGTACTCAGTACAGACTCCTGGTCTGGCTTTTAAGCAAGGCCACACAAACACACCCACCAACACACACACACACACACACACCGTGGCGCACTGTGTCGTGTTCACACATGATCCTGTTGCTCTCTCCGCTCCAGTTCAAACATTCATGACAGCGATGTGAAGACCCGCTGCACTGCCTCAGTCTGTTCTCTCAATACACACTTCCAATCCCATCTCCTGCCAACCTTAGCCTCCTCTCAACTCTTACAAGGTCACCCATGAATGACTGGACAAGTGCATTTATCTCTGTGTGCATGTTTTTTCTGTTCATTTCACGTGAACTGCAAAGCCCCCTTGTGTGTTTTTGGACAAAAGGATGAATGTACTAAGCAGGTCTGGCCTTGTGTGTCCTCTACCTGTTCACCTGACTTTCTTCTCTGGCCACTTTCTTGTCTTTCCACTTGAGCCTCCTGGGGTTCTTTCAGCTTTTTTTCAACTAGGCTGGTGGGAGGCAACAGTGGCAGTTAATTTATCCAGTGTTATACACACTCACTATCCCATCTCCTCCCTCCTCCAGCTCCTAATGCAATCATCGATATCAGGAGAGGGAATAGCAAGGGCCTTGTGGGGCCCAGAGGGGAGGGAAAACGGCCATTCATGTTATGTTAATGCAAGCAGTGATAGAGGGAGATAAGGTCCCGCAGGGGGACACTGGTCCTCTTAGCTCGGGTGATCAACACTGTGCAGCTGTGAGGGAGAAGAGTCAGTGGCAGGGAAGGGTGCTTGAGAGACTTGTGTGTATGTGTGTGTGTGTGTGTTTGCTCGCAGGAGTGGCTGTTAATTGGCAGTTGGGGTTTCAACAATACAGCACTAATTAGGGTTCGGGAAAATGTGCATGAGTCTCATGTCTAATGCATAGGAATCCGTCTCCATATGGCCGGATAAATGGCCTGGAAAGTTACAGAAAGCAGCTAATGAGGAACAACCACTTCTAAATCAAATTGGCCCTCAACTGGTTCACTCCAATTTGGGCAATACGAAACTTTACTGAAGGAATACATGTATGAAAAATCATTTGCATTTGCATAATTAATAATCAGGAGCTTAATTAATTCAAACATGGGCGCCCACTGCCCTACATCCACAACTGAATTACAGTGCAAGAGGCAGCCTCTTATTTACATCATGGCAGCGACATGACAAGTTTTAAGCTTGTGAGAAGAGCTTTTAATAGCACAGAACCATTATAAAATGTCCTAATCCATTGTAGCTGTATGCAGCATGAAGTCAAAGTAATATAGGATCAGTTTGGGTGTATTCTGCTCTCGTGTGAATGGGCTGTACTGTAGCTCGCGCCTGCTAGCCGTGCCAGCAACTTGGCTCATTGTCAGGAGCTGGTGCATTACAAGGTTTTCTCTCTGCTTATCGGTGGACTGTGAAAGTCACCTAACTGGATTAGCCCTCAGCTCGCCAGCCAGGATGAGACGGGGCCCAGCAGGATGCCTCCGCCGCCTCTCTTTGAGCATGTGCACGAGATAGAGAGAGAGAGAGGACGGAGTACAAAGAGAATGAAAATGCGATCTTTGTTCGTCCTTTCTGTTTTTTTTTTTTGCCTGACATGCTCTTAATTTCCCGCCTGCACGTAGAGACGGGGGTGTGGGGCATTTAAGGTTGGAGTTGTTATTTCGAAACAGTTCTTCCTGCTTTGAGAAACTCTTGAACTTTAGATTTGTGCTATATGTATGAGTAAGTGCAGACTATGCAAAGGGTGATTCAGTGTAGACAGAAAGCTAGACGGTATATTTGTCTGATTGTTGCAGTGCACCTTCCTGTAGTTTGTTTTAGCCATGTTAGCATGATAGCTCTAAGAATGGCAACAAATGATCTCTGTGTCTGTTAGCAAAGATGAAAGTATTAACTATTGGATAAACCTTCAAATAGTTTGGTACAACTGTGTTTCCCTCAGGATTAGCTGAAATGATATCTTTTTAGCTCAAAATTAGGTCAAATCTTAAATTTGCGCAATATGTTGGTTAATGACACAAAATACAAAAATAACATTATTCCAAAACACAGGTAATTTATTTTTAGTGTTAAAAGGCAAATGATAGAAAGCTAACATGCTTCTTAATCTAATACTAACATTTAGCTCAAAGCACCACTTTTCCCTCTTAGCTTCTACAGATTTGTTTAATGCATTAGCATTAGCATAACAGTTCCTCTAATGAATGTCAGACCAAACACAGATTAACTCATTAGTTACACATTAACTCAGTGAATCATTAATTACTGAACTGAACCAAAAAGAAAAAAAAATGCAACATAAATGTTTGACTCATATAATTACTGTATTTTTTCTGTTGTCTTTTAAATTACCCGCAGAGTTTTCTTTGACATTTACTCCCACTTAGCAGGTTATTTTTCTCATTTCCTCTTTCTATGCATCTGGTTTATAATAATCACACTCACAACTAGAAAGACTAGGAATTTATAAGATGGAATTTGTACATTTTTCTGTGTTATCACATCACTATTTTTTGCTGACAGTGCAGTATCTGGACTAAAAAAACATGCCAGAGAAAAACAACACGCTGAATATTTTATCCAGCCGTGTAGGAGCCATGTGTGGATGTACTTGTCGGATATGTTACAGACATTCTGTGCTGAGGATTTGGTTCAGTAATTTAAGCTTTGTATATGTTTTTCACTCTTTTTTTAATCCATCTGTCTCAGCTCTCTCTCTGCCTGTTTTTTTTCCTCATGCCCTGTATTCTCTTTTAGACAGCTTCAGTTTGAAGCTCAAACTTTGAAGCGTTCTCTCCAGTGCCCACCGCTCGGCGCCTGACATTTTTTGACGCTGTTTCTAATCTTTATTCTGTTCCTGTGAGCAGTGGCTTGGAAGCAGTTGTTTATGATGACACCCAGCCATCACTCCTGACCCCATTCATCTCAGACTGTGTTCCCTCCCTCTGTCTCTCCTCTTGTACAGCGAAAGGTTCTTTGTCAAGCTGAATAAGAACGGGTTGCCCAAGTCGCCAGAGAAGACAGAAAGACAGTGCACACTCTTTGTGGTAAGTGGCCTACACGACTTTGTGCTTACAAAGATTGATTGGGAGCAATTTAAAGCTTTGTAAAAACTAACCTCAGTTGTGTTCTTTTTTTACCATGAAAAGTGGTCTGCATCTTATTTACATAATCACATCTGATGTTTTCTTGTTTTGTCAGGATTTGGGAAGCAGTGATCTACGAAAAGATGTCTACATTGTTGTACACATCATAAGAATAGGTGGGAGTTACAATGCTGCTTCTTTATTCAACTGAGCACGACGTGTCTCTTAAAATCTCTTGGGTTTTCATGGCAGTACTGTTTTGTCTGTAAAAAAAAAAAACAACTCCTTTTTGTTTGTATGTGCCTGCAGGGAGAATGGGAGCAGGGGAGAAGAAGAACCTGTGCAGCGTGCAGTACAGGCGGCCGTTCGGCTGTGCTGTCGTCAGCATCGCCGATCTCCTCACTGCTGACTCCAAGGATGACCACCTGCTCAAGGTTTACGCGTAAGTCACTATAAACAACGTCTATTTAAGTCATGTTGAACCATGCTATACTTTATTAAATACTTCAGTGTTTTAGTAAATTCATGTTCTTGCTGAAATTAAACAAAAAGGTAAAACTATTTGGCTTAGAGGGCTTCCAAAGCGTACAGAGTAAGAGTTATTGCATGTGCCTTTGATTCATACAAGATTCAAAGTTTGAATACAAGTTGAAGTTTCACAAGGGGTTCTGTTTGCTAAGTTAAGCTAACTGTCTCCCTGCTATAGCGTCAAGTTTAACAGATCCATATGAATAAGCTGCAAAACAGATATCCACATTTTAAAGCTAGAATTCCCCTTTAAAAAGCTACAAATCATCTAAAATCAAGGCTGGTTGCCTAACAATATCAAAAGAGACGTTCCACAACAAATTTGCACCTTAGCCTGTTTTACTTCAGTGTTTTTTTTCATCAAAGTGGCACCGAAAGGACTTTGTAGTCCAACCTAGCAAACACAATGTCCTGAGGGAAAGTACAGGCTACAACACAGCAGTCTGACCTAAATTATAGCTGGATCAGACCGACCGGCCAAATACACTTAGCTCAGAGGTAAATACAACCACTCTGTCTATACCTCCAGTAACACCAGAGAGGTTTTAGTCGGATTAGCATGAAAGTTCAGGGCTGAATATTTTCATAATTAGGTCCAGAAAAGACTTTGTAAGAATTGGTATCCACTTGACCTGCCCCAGTTAAATGTTAACAACTGAAAATGAATAATAGGTCTCGAAAGCTGTCACAGTGAAAGCCATACAGTCACTTCTTACTTTCACCTGTGATTCATATGGCATTGAATGTGTATTTCGTCCTCCAGTGACTCATACAGTAAATGTTACATACGCCAACCAGTTGTTGGAAGTGCAAAGAAGCATGGAGACAGAAAGGTCAAGTTTCCTAATTTTACACAATAAAGGTCATTTTACTACAAAAGAGAAGCACATTATTAATCCTGTGAAATATTTGGAGAAGCTGTGTTAAGTTGGAGGGGAGAAAACAAACCCCGATGACACTTGCGTTTCAGTTTGGGAAGCCTGTGTTACAAACTAAGAATGTGGAGTTTTAAAGGTTTAACCTAATGTAAAGATGCTTTTCTTGCATCATGGGAAATCTAGGATCTTTCTAGGAGATAAACTCACACATTATGAGGACTAGAACTTTTATATGACATCTCATTGATTTTTGACCCTTATTTTAGCAACTGAAGGAAAATAATAAATTGCTTGTGAGCCCCTTTTAGCATAAAGTGTTATTGATAAAAATATGTGTCATTCTGTGTCATCTTTCTGGCTCAGGTGTAACACTGAGAGTGAGTGGTACCAGATCCATGAGAACATTATCAAAAAGGCGAATTCCAGGTACAACCTGTCAGGCTCCAACACAGGTAAGAACCACTAACCTTCAGTTCTTTTTACATATTCATATCTGTGGTTTGAAGCATTGAACGTGGGAATTTTTATCAATGCTTACAAGTTGGCTTTATCAGCGGTATGTGGGTTGGTTTTAAGCGGATGTACTGAGTGTATTTTTGTTTGTTCATTGTTTTATAATCAGGTTAGAACTTTCAGAGCTGTTAATTCAACAGTCTGATTAAAATCAGGCTTATTTATTTTACAAAAAACCTTCTTTTTGCAAGTGCGACAGACTTTGTGGCTCAGTTGCATCAATGGTCTCTTACCATCAGATAAGTCAGTTTCCGGTCAGTCTGAGTGGCGATTATATGTTCAAGTGAAGTTCCTCTTTAGGAGAGCAGATCAGTCCTCATATGGTTGTGTCTACAGGAAGCCTGCTACTGCAAATGCATTCAGACGATTTTTATAAATAGCTGCAATCGCATCATGCTGAACAACAGCATCAGCAGTTTCCCGTAGCAACAAGTCGATGGAGAATCAGAACATTCAGTTCTTCAAACGTCAAAGAAATGTCATGTGACAGCTGAAGAGGTTTTTTTTTTTTCCCACACTGAGAAGCAAACTTTGTTTCTGTGCCTCAAAAATAATTACACAACGAGTCTCATGGAAGAAAATAATAACCCAAGTGAAACTTCTTATTATGACATAGCAGTAAAAATCTACAGTTAAAGAGGCTCATGAGGCGGTAGGTCTGATTTGAGTGGACATAATCATGAATTAAACAGTGTAGTTAGTTTGCAGCTGCTTGCATTGAGGAGCAAATGCACAAGTAATAATAAGCAATCAGCAAAAGTTCATTGGGCGTTTGTCTACAAGCTGTTTGTATTCATGAAATATTGCTGCATGTTGTGATTTTCACAATTAAAATAATCATTTAGCTCGTTAACAGAGTTCATTGTCATCATACATCTCTTGTATTCTAAGAGCAACACCCCAGCCCGCTACATAAAGAAAGGCCGATAATTGTTTGAGGACTCTCGGCTCGCAAACTGGAGAAACAAGAAAAGAGATAATAGTGATGTCAACAATCTGTTGGACTGATCTACTGACTCAACTCCTCTTTCCACCTTCCCTCAGAAGACCAACAATTACTGGAGAAGTCACGCAATTCAGGGGTTTAAAATGATCATGAATAACCTTGCACAAGAGTAAAGGAATGCAGTAATTAAACCCTGAATGACACACTGCCTGCCTTATCCCAGCAGCATCTTTTCACCACGCTGCTTCATAACAAAACTGCAGCATCCAGCCGAAGTTCCATATGACAGCGCTGCTGTTGAATAGACAGAGACGTAAGTGGCTTTGCGTAGCTGAGCTGATAAAAAAAAAAAAAGTGGAAATCATTTCTGATAAAGCAGAGGAATGGCACTAAAATAGGAATATTAAGCAAGCACTTAGCTTGCTGTTCCCTTATCTTACATTGAACTCCAACAAAAAATCTTAATCAAGTTTCTCTATCAGCTTTATTTGCTACTTAAACTGTTGACCGGCTGTATTTTTCAGATAACACACAGCCTCGTGCATGCTATCAGATTTAATTACAGATAAAACATACAGATTATGTTGTGCATTATTGATGTTAAACCTCCAAGACCTTTGGCAGATGACACTGAAGACATGCGGCTGACTAACTTAGCGTTTCATGCCTGACGGATGGCAGCAGGATGGAGCTTTAAGACAAATAATTCTTCTGCGTTTAAAAACAATTAATTTCACTGATTTGGTAAGCTATTACTAGCAGAAGACGGCATGTCACCTTAGTTCACAGTCTGTTCTTGACACATAAGAGTTTGCTTCAGGCTTTTATTTGGCATAAACACCGGCACACACTTCATAAACACAAATAAGTCAATTTATCTAAAGAGCTACTCCCGTCTTTGGCTGCTGCATGCAGCGTGAATGTTAGCTATTGAGTGGCTGTCAGCTTAAGACATTGATCCAGCTGAACGCCTGATTTGCCTCAGTTCTTTCTATTTCAAAGTGCATTAAAGCAGAGCTAGGGGTCTTTTGTCACAATACCCTGGCATGCATAATTCAAGTCAGTTTGTTCCAAAATTACATTTCAGCCACTTAAGTGAATTTGACATTGATCTTAGGGTGAAAAATACTTTAATCACAAAAGAAGAGGTGCAAATTTCAATTTTTTAAGATAATAAGCACCAAGTATTAGGTTTCTTTTATGTATTGTGAGCACCATTCATCTGGCTGGGCAAATGAATTCATTATATTTGTATTCACTCTGATAGTTTTACTTTGAAAAGACTCTTACTGACTTTTTAAAACTTTCTGTGTGTCTTTTAATTACAATTCTCTCACCCTTTCTCTCTTTCTTATCACACACACACACACTTGCTCTCAGTAACGAACCTAGTTGCGACAGCCTCAGCATCTTGTCCACATTCATGCTGATCCAAATTCACAAATTTGATGTCACCAGTGCAAACTCTCAGATTTTTTGCAAAGTTCTCTGCTCCTTTTCATCTCCTCGCTAAAACAACACAACATTCAAAACAGCTATGCACATCATTACTTGCAGCTTATTTTTATTGGGCACATCTTCATCTAAAACATAAATTCCTTTCAAAGGAAAAAAATGATTCTCCTGCAGAGTGACATTACAGAATAGATTACACTTCAGTTGCTTGTTTGTCCCCGAAACGTGCAACCTGGGGGGAATATTTTCCTCTTTAGTGATCAGATCAGAGTCTCCTCTGCAGTTTGTCCCTGTAAAAAATGTTCATGCAGGAGTTATGGAACACTATACATAATTTAAGGACCACAATTTATTACACTTAGTGTCAGGAGGGCAATTAAAACAAGTGTGCAGCGGAGTGAGATAACATAATGTGCATGTGCGTGTGTTTTTGTGTACGTTTATATACGTGTGTGCACTGTGCTGTCTTTTGTGTGCATCGCGGTGTGTTTCTGAAGCTGTCTCGCTGTGGTGGTTCTGTGTGTGCGTGCCAGAAGTCTCTTATTAGCAGCCAATTAGCAGGAGAGAGATGAATGCTTTGCCCTTTAAGTATAAAGAACACGGGGCTTTGTGGGTAATAAAGAGGCAGAGAGACAGGCCATGTGGGGAGACAGTTTTGTTCACATGCAGCCTAATGACTCCCTCGTTTTACTTCACCTTTGCGTTTCAGGGTCACGGCTGCTTTTTTTTTTTGGAATAAATCGAATTCAAAAGACAAGAGAGGGAGGGAGCTGATGATAGGAGAGGGGTGATTGTGTTTGCATGAGGCCCAGTAATCCATAAAAGGATTTCATAAGAACCTGGCACTGCATGAGTCAGGTCAGGTAGATAATTCAGCTCCCACCTCCATGCGAGCGTAGGCAGTGACAGAAGAGGCTGCGACAGGTCCACTGTTTTTTTTTTGGTTTTTTTTGTTTTAAAGTTTGTATTTTCCTCTTGTTTTTTTTTGTTGAGTTTGTGAAGAGGCAGGCCGGGTGGGCCGAGGGCAGCAGAGGTTGAGGGTGTTTTTTTTTTTCTTTGTCAGCATCAGCTGCATCTACCAGGCAGAATAGTAATGAAGCTGGTTTGCCTAATTGTAGCCCCACAGTAGCTTTTAGAGCCCGTCTCTATGTGTGTGTGTGTGTGTGTGTGTGTGTGTGTGTTTGTCCTGTTTATGTGTGTATAAATGCCAAAGGCTTGATCCACATTAATGGGCAGCCAGATTAGAGGTAGAGAAAAAAAAAATTCCCCCTGAGTCCAATGGGACTCTTCTTTCATTTCCCACGAGGCCTTTGTGCCAGGTTGAATACACTACTGATGGACTGTGTGTGTGTTATTTTTAAATTGACTGTTGTGCCGTGTCCCTGTCACCTCTGACGCCCCTCATGTGTGTTTCTCTGAGTTTGTTTGAGGAAATGTCATCTTTGAGTTAAAGAAGAGCAGAGCTAGAGATGGTGCTTACCCATGAGGCTAAAAAACATATTTACGAATTTGCTGAAAACTCGAGATCAGACCTCAGTCTGAAAGAATGAGAGGAGACGGCCATGACTGTGCTCTCAATGGCCAAAGGGACATAAAAGCTGCATGTATAGACTCACCAGTTTAATCTCATAAAAAATGCTTCCAAATGAAAAAGCTTTTTCTTTTTTTCCCACAAACATGTGCAAGGTTTCAGGTCACCAACTTGTTTCCAGCTCAATCCAGATTACCAACACGATTGACTTGATATGTTTACCAGTTTGTCTCTTGTAAAACAGAGGATTAAAACTGCTGTTCAGACCGCTGTGGCTTAGGAGGAATTTGTGAGATTATTTGATCCCACAAAAACCAGCTGACCTGCAAAGTAAAGTAATGCATGTGTAGGAATTATACGCTTCCTTTCACAATTGTATTTTGAAGTGAAATAATCTGCCTAAATAGGTACAAAATCCAGGCATTGCAACTTTATTCTCTGCTGCACGATTCACCGTTAAGCCTCAAAACTTTTTTTTTTCTTCAACTTCACTCTTGTACTGCTCCAGTGCAGGATACTGATGCGCGTCGCTGGCAGGTTTACAAACAATTCACATCACTTTGTTGACTCTCTTTAACTGAAACCTCCTGCAGCTGATGAACCATTCCTTCGCTGCCGCCCAACTTCCCTTAGAACACCCACAATAATGATAACCATCATCTCGTTTCTTACACACCCCCTCGCCGTCAAGCTGTTTGTGTATCTGGTTCTCCTCGTCATGAGCTTGGACAGGCGCAAACAGACACACACACGCTGACATCAAGGAGACGCATTTTGAGCTCTGAATACAAGTTGGTGCTTTAATTTGGCCACGGTGACATTTGGAAGTTATTGCGGAAGGATATTGATTTGAGCTGACAGCCTTCAAGTAGGATTTCCTGTTAATAAAAAAAAAGTGCTGAGGATGACTCACAGGCTGTTTGCATTTTGTTTATGTGTGCGGGGGTGTCTGCTTGCTTTCCATACACCCAAGTGTTACTGTTGGCAGGTAAAACTGTAGTTGTCTGGATCTCAAGTCCATGTGGCTGTAAAAAAAAAAACTTAAAATATGCCCTTGTGAATATTTTCTCCTGAGCTCACCAGTACAAGACGGTTTGTATTGTAAGTAATGGAATCATTATGTATTTTGAGCATTTTATTGAGTGGCTTTGGTAAGAGGTAACGGAGGGAAAGTCAAGGCTGTGTCGTGGCTGCAACACGGGACGATGATATTTCAGATTTTGAATTTTACACATTCTTTTTTTTGTCAGGTCTGGCAGTGGCTCTGCAGCTCCTCCACGGTGACATAGAGCAGCTGAGACGAGAGTACATGGTCCTCTTTACTCGGGGTGTGTCCATCACAAGGAAACTGGGCTTCTCAGATGTCATCATGCCAGGTAAGACCCCCCCAAACACGCTCATACTCTACAAAAAAAGCACAAGGATGCCAGGTTGATTTTTAATTATTACCGCCTTTACTTTGCTTTTCTTCGCCTTGGTTGCTGTTCCTGATCATAGTGACCTCTCAGTTTTCCATCTTTCCACTTCCAAGAGCTAACAGAACCCCCCGCATGAAGGAGACACTTTTACAGATGTACAAACGTTCAAACTATCACCACAGGCCACCACAGATAAATAAATGTATAAGTATTGGAGGACTGTTTGGAATTTTTTGGGACGTCTGGTCAAATCATCTTGTGAGATATGCTGATATTATTCAGGTTTTAGGAGCATTCTCTTGACATTTACGGTGCATCTGTAAAGTGCATCTAAGTTGATTTTGTAACCTCAGTTTGCGACACGTGGCCTCTCGCAGCTCTGTTCATTATAAACGAACCAACCAGTCAACACTTTGCAGGCATGAGGATGCATGCACTAAAGAAAAACCTACATTTCCATGTAGAGGAAAAAGCACAGCTACTATTAAAAGTTCTGAATAACTTGGATATCAGCAGGTTTTTGGATATGGACAAAAGCCTTCTCAACTTTTTTTAAGCAGGTGGTAGAGGGATAGAAAGTCATGCCACTATTAACATAATTACGTTAATCTAAGTGTGCACGACTGTATGTAAACAGAAATATTGTGGACTTGTTTGTTTTCATCAGCCATGTAAACAGCTTAGTAGGAATACTGGGTTTTTTGGGCTTAGGGCAAAAACCGAAAAAAAATGTGCATGTAAACACAGTCAATGAGTTGTTTTATCATCTGTTGTTGCCTTGGAAACCCTTGACATCCCCACCTATTGCGCGAGACTGATACTTAAATTCCACCTAAGGGCATCCTCAGAAATATGAAGTATTCTGTCTGTTTCAGGTAGATAGGCATCACTTAGATAGCTGCTCCACTACATGACACAGAGACCCCCAGGCTTAGCTAGATGGGGTCTTGTTGCCTTGGTAACAAATGTGCAACCACTTGAATATAAGATGAAACAAGGTATGAAGAAAGCTAAATGTTTTTTTATTTTCATATGAGGGAAGAGTGCAGAAGGGGAAAGTTCCAATCTAAATGAACTTTCAGGATTCTTTTATTCATTCATAAAAGCTGGACACAAGGGGACCTTTAAAAAAAGTCTCCTGATGTCCACAGAAGAGCTTTTCTTTTTTTTAAATAAGTGAGGTGCGCTGTCTGGTCAAACAGATAAAGAGGAAGCACAGACTGTGGGTTCCCCGGTGCCTCACTAACACAGATTTATGTTCACTGTCTCTTTCTTTGTCTTTGTCTGACTACAAACCCTTAACGCTGAGTGCTCTCGCCCTTTCTGCCTCTGTAAGTCTGCCCTTGGGCTGAGGAAACCGTCTCTCCCTCCTTTTTTTTTCTGCCTCTCTTTTCTGGATTTGTATCTCTCTGCTCATTTTCTCTCTCCAGCTGCTCTGGCCCCACCCTCTCCACTTCCCTTTTTTTTCCTATTGTACATTAAGAAAGTGCCCCTGTGTGTATGTGTCTGCCTTCTTGCGCTCTCTGTCTGTCTGTCTGTCTGTATGTCTGTGTCTGTTTGCGTGTGTGTCTGTGGAGCAACAGTACAGTATGGGTGTATAGAATGCCTCATGTTGCCATGGCAACCGTTGTTAAGAGCAGAAAATCAATGTTGACCCTAGAGATAGAGATATGATGAGATCACACAGACATACGCACAAAAAAAAAACACCAGCAGAGGTTATATAGGGAACCTATTTTACAATGTGTCTGACCACAGCTGGGCTGCAGAGGAAACAGGCCTACTTCTTTTCTTACCCAGAGCGCTTTGCACCATATTAACTTCCCTTGCAGAAGGAAATAAACATGTGCCTCTCTACTCATTGTACGTTCAGAGACAAATGTAGCAAAAAAAGATGTAGAATATTGCTTCCTGGGATTATTTTTCACACATTGTTTTGGCAGATGGCAACACCAGCTTGAAAAAAGGTTGTATTACAGCAGTGTTTGTGGGTTAGATTTTTTGTTTTTATGCATCTTTGGCACACATTCATTCTAATTTGCCCCTGTGCAAGAGGAGAGCGGGTTTTTGTTTTTTGTTTTTATTTTGTTTTGGGGGGGGGATACATGGTTATTTTGTCAAGCCATTTGCAACCATGTGGCAACAGGACGGATTGAAGGTCAAACAGGAAAAAAAAATCACTCACAAAAACAAAATCATTTCCAAAACCAATCATTTATTCATTGGACATTAAAATGCAAGAGAGCTTCCATAGCAGCACAGGAGAACTGAGATTCTCTTACATTTGTACCCTTCATGCATAAACTCATTGTAGCATCTGTGATCTGTGTCATGATGCCAAACTAGTAAACAAGATGTGAACCATAAATAAATTCAGGTAGACTTTGAACTATTGATGCCTTCAAGAGAATTATTACTAGACTTTCACCTTTTTCAGTTTGGACTTCACCCTTTCTCATGACTGTCAGGTGCCTTACTTGCAAAAACAAACCATATATCTTTAACAAAATGAATATTGGCTACACCGTGCATATACTGGTTATTAAATCCTGTATTCTCTGGTGGTCAAAGTTCATAGCTCAGGCTTACATTTCCTGTCAGCAGAAAATATACCATTAAATACTGCTAATGTAAACGCCGTCCATCCTTGTCATGATACATTACGCTAAAACTTGCCGTCAGGCTGCTGAGAGGTCATTAATAATGCTTGCTCATATGAATAATCAATGTCTTGTTGCCTCTTTCACCTTCTTGTTCCCGCAGGAAAGATGAGGAATGACCTTTATATCACGCTAGAAAGGGGCGAGTTCGACAAGGGTGGAAAGAGCGTGGCGAGGAACGTAGAGGTTACCGTTTATGCGCTGGATATCGATGGACAGATCCTCAAGGTAAAAACACTTAGAAACTGTGCCTCGGTTTTTATGTCAGTGTTTAGCATGAATCTTAAGTGTCACTGGGAAAATGTATAATTTTTAAGGGCTAAGCACTTTGGTTAATGATACTAAATACCTTATTTAAGTCCCTAGGTAGCTGTGTCTTATTTTGGAGCAAAAAAACTCTTCATTTAAATATCGCTGACCCAGATGAGAGTCTAAGTGTCTCTCCAGTGTGCTGCCCGTTTTCTGGTGCAGCGCTGTGACAGGCTGCCTCTGTGGTTTCCTGCGCTTCCCCGGCCTCGAACAGAAAATAGACTCAAATGTAACCCTGCTGCCGCTGCCACCGCAGAACACACAACCCTCTAACACACATAAACACGCACATAAACTGTGTCATTCTCACCTCATTGGCATTCGGGGTGAGCTTACAATTTTCAGTTAAGGCTGGGGAATATATTGATCTTAAATCAATACCACGAGAGCTCAGGTATCATCTCAGATTATGGATGTTGTTATATTGTGATTTGGCGTAATTGTTGTCTTGTTCCTGGTTTTAAAGGCCTTGATACAGTAAAAATATGTATTTTTCTGACCTTACCAGAGTGTTCTCAGCGGTCTAACGCTTACATTTGAACACTTAGTCATAATATCCACGTCACTGATGATTATTTATTAAAGGTCTTTCTCTTTTAATACTTTCTGAGGGTACCATTGAGTCCACTCGGTATAAAAATCCAGGATATATATCGTCTATGACCATTCAGCCTGAATAAAATGAGATAAGATATGTGCTCTCTATTACCCAGCCCGCTCTTCAATTTGTTTCCATCCTTTCTGACTCATTATTTTTATTATCTCTTTCAAATCTGCCCCTCACCTCATTCCCGAGCCTGGCCTCTCATTTCCTGTCTTCACTTCCTGTTCTTTCTTCCTTTCATCCTTCCCCCTCCCGCATCTGTCTTTACCCGCTCTCCTTTCTCTGTCTTCAGAGTCACGTGGCTGCCGGCTCTGGTGAACCAGGGGCAGATGAGTACCACTCCTTGGTGCTGTATCACAATAACAGCCCCCGCTGGGCAGAGCACATCAAGCTGCCCATCCCGGTGGACATGTTCAGGGGGTCTCACGTCCGGTTCGAGTTCCGGCACTGCTCCAGTAAGTGGTAACAAGATTGCGGATATGCTTTATTGACTGGTTAAGGTTAAATGAACACATTTTTTCCCGGAGCCTGAGCACATTTTCAGACATTAGCCGCTCAGGTGTGATCGCCTGAGGGGCTGCTTCCTTTTAGTTGATGGTCCCGTGGACATAAAGTGGCATTACTGTGGAGGAAGAAAAGCACAATAAGCCTTCACCTTTCAGCCCTTCAGCCTCAAGCCCAGAGGCTGCTGCCACCCCCAAATTCACAACGTCCACATGTAGAGATGTGTTTCAGCATTTTCATGAGACTACTTTGTCCAACTTCTCACCTCCTAATGAGAGAATAACTTTAATTATGACCAAAATATTGCTCTCACCCCTTCTCCCCCTCTCTCTCTGGGCTGCAGGGAGAAGAGCCAGTCTCCTCTCTCATAACAAGCTGATATTATTATGCCTTTTGCAGCCAAGCTGGGAGGCTGCGTGTCTGTGTGCAGCAGATGTAGTAGCCTTATTACTTCTGGCAGTGCTAGCATTGCTACCCAAGGGCTGCCTATTAAGAGCCCAATTTAAGCCTGTGGTGACACCAAACTGAGGAGACCATATTACACTTACTATCAGCACTCCCAAACTGGGGGGACAACACGCCTGAAGCAGACACTCTCATTCTCAATTAGTGCAAAACGGAAAGTTAATTTTTCCATGAATCCGATTTAGAACGCTATCTTGTTTTTGCACTTATTATGCAGCAGCAGTAATTGTTAATTTGTTTGTGGGGAGTCTAGTGTTGTTCCTAAATGGTGCTAAAGGGGAGTACAGAGACTTGACAGTGTTGGCAAGACTTGATTTTTAATACGGCCGAATGTTTAAATTTTTCAAACAATTGAAACAATTTGCAGCAGAACAAATGCTTCTCTTTCGAGATGGAATAAAGATGCAGAACTTGTTCACAGTTTAAAACCTTGAATTCCTAACAAGCCCTCAAGTTATTGAATTCTGCTGTATTAACATCGTAATTTCGGTAGAGTGGTTTCAAGATGTAACACACAACAATCCCCATCTTGTCTGCTGGGCTCAACTAAGCCTGAGTTTCACACAGTACCACTTAATCTCTCTTAATCTTCTCGCACCCAAAGGATACGAGAGCTTGTAGATGAGGGAAACCTGTCCGAAAAGACCCGATCGACACAAAACAAAGCAAAAGTTTACAGTCTGGAGTCGTGTAAGCCATAACTCTGTAAAAACTTCATCACAAAGCAAAGTGAGACAGAGATAAAAACAGCCGTGTTGCAGCACCAATTTTAAAAGTTTAATACCGTGCAACTTGTGCTTCTCTTGGGAAAATGAACACACACACACACACACACACACATACACACAGGACTGGTAGACGCTGCCTAAATGAATCACTGGTGTTGCAATGAAAGGGAATAGAAACACTACACTTCTCACTTCCCGCTGAGGGCACATTAGCACTTTATTGCTAAAGCACAGCAGATAAATCAGATTACATGTGTTCACAATGCAAATTATGCCCACAGCTTTCAGAAAGCTTCTTAAAAAACACAGCAGCCCGGTTTAATCGGGCCCTTGAAGGGTAATTTAACTGCCTCTAAATATCTTGTTTTTTTGCTTCGTGTAAGTGGTTGACATTGTGCGTCAGTGCACTCAGAGTGTTTTCAGTACAAACCTGTGACTGTAGTAAGGTGTAACCACAGCGGTCAAAGGTCAGATGAATTTTTTTAACGCACTGTAAAACATAAATACAACCAGAATGCAGTTATTTGCCTACAAACTGTGATTGCTGACTGTTTTAGTGTTCCTGAGGCCATATAGTAGTAACCTTTATACAGTCTCGTGTTTCACAAACTATTGAACCTTGCCACACACTTACTTGTGAATGACTAAACCTTTCCTGGATGCTCCTTTCATACCCAGTTATGATACTATCACCTGTAACCGATGAACCTATTTACCTGTGGGATGTTTCGAACAACTTTCTCTTTCTCCTCTGTGTCCCCCGTCCCATCTTGTTGCCAGCATCAAATTTAGAATAAGCATGTATTTACAAAAATCAAAAAAAGCTGATAAGGACAAACATTAAATGTTTTGTTTTTGTACTGCTCCCAGTTGAGTATATGTCAAACTGGATTAGCAAATTAGCACATTCTGTTTTATTTATGTTGGAATCAGGGTTGTGTGTGTCTAGATTTTGTGTTTTCTCTTCAAAATGTGTCTATATGCAAATAAATTGTGCATCACTGAGGCCTAACAAGCATGTTTAATGCATTTTCTTCCCTAAAAAAACATTTGCAAACCTAACTTTTTAAATCAAAAGAGATGTTTGGATCCTTGTCTCCTTTTCTACCTTCTGCTGGTGCTTTGCTACATTTCTTGGCACTCGCTCATTGTAATGTAAAACTGTTGACAGTTATGTGTGGTGTGAACCAGGCTTCTTCAGCTTTAGGTTTACATTTTAAGTAGAATAAAGACAGTGAAGACTCTGCATCAGATGCACTTGTTCACCTTTTTAATTTGCATTGCATAAGTGGTTTCATAACAAAAGCTTTTGGGTTTGTTTATTTCCTCGCAGCCTGTGCTGGTGTGTTTTTGGACTCAATGTCTTGTCCATGTGTTGTTGTTTGACAGCTAAAGACAAGGGAGAGAAGAAACTGTTTGGCTACTCCTTTGTTCCTCTGATGCAGGAGGATGGCAGGACTCTGCCAGATGGCACCCATGAGCTCATTATCCACAAGGTAATAACTGCATAACCTCACCACCAAGACTTCAGCTGAACAACATGGAATCAAACTGACTATTTGTTTTTCCAGAATATTTTTTTAATGTGTGTTTAAAACTCATCCTTAAGTGTATTTCTATCCAAGATCGAGTATTATTTTTAATCTTTTATCCTGCTTGCTTCTAAAAGTCCAGTGTGTAAAATTTTGGAAGATTTATGTGTAGAACATGGCAGAAATGTAATCTAATATTCATAAATACGCTTTTATAAGTGTATAATCACTTGAAAATAAGAAAAGTTGTGCTTTCATTACCTCAGAATGAACCTTTTGTATCTACAAAAGGGAGCTGCTCTTCTTTCTCAGTCCACCATGTTGTGCCGCCATGTTTTTCCAGGAGCCCAAAACAGACAAACCAATCATTAGTTCAAAAAAAAGAGACTTTTTGCATTTTACATGTATTTCACTGCCACTGTGGGGTGTCCTACTCACTTGGACAGGGAGGCTGAGCAGAAGGACATTTTGTGCATTCTGCAACTTTAGCGCTAGATGTCCCTAAATCCATAACACTGGAGTTTTTTATTCTTGTATAACACGTTTGTGTTGTGCAGTTTCAAAACAAAAGACTTCAGTAAACAGGAAGGGAAAAAAACCCCTTCATGGTCATTCTGTTTGTTGGTTAAATGCAGACTAAAGTGAACCTGCTCACTGTTTTGCTCCACACAGATGTTGCCAAGGCTACTTCAGACTGGCTTACATACTACATATGATTATGTGAATCATTCACTCTGAATGGCACAGTGTGGTCATCCCGTTATCACACTGTTTCGTGCAGTGGGTTGACAAACAGCTCACATCACTCCATAACAGGCTGCTGGGCCAATGAGTAATGTCCACTTATGCAACATTGTCAAGCTGTGGGGTTGAATTTAACTGCAAGTGAGTGTTAGCGTATGTGCGTTTGTGTAAGACACAGTTGGTTGCATAAATAACATTTCCTTTAAGTCTACCCTTCCTCTGTGTCTGCGTTTAGCCTGACTCTTATGTCCGCTTTAAGAGACACACACTCATCTTTTAACACATTTCGGTTTCTACACATCAAAAGACCAAGGCAAATAAAATGGCCGGCATTCCCAGTTTAAAGCTAAACTGCAAGACCGTCTTGGGTGTAATTCAGAATAATTGCAGACTGCATGCTTTTCCTCTGCTGCAGTCGAAGGGTGTGTGCATGAACTTCAGGGTTCTGTGGAAAATGTAAAAAGCATGAAGTTCATTCATACATTTTATTGGACATAAGGCAAAATAGTGATTCAAAATCTGATTATTTATTTTTCCTCTTAGTTAAGGAGTCTTTAAAAAAACAAAAAAACATCCTCTTTCCCTGTTCAGCAGCCTGATTTAGCCCAACCAGACCCCCCTCACCTGAGTTTTTGGGAACAACTCTGCTAGCCTTGTGTGTGTGTTCCCACCATTGAAAGGGGGAAAAGGCCCACTCTGTTGCCAGATTGGAAGTTGCTGAAAAGCTCAATGAAACTGGCATGGCCTAGTTTCTCCTCAGACCCAAAATAGACACAGTAGAATCAGTCCAAACTGTGTGGTAGCTTTGGAGCCGGAGCGGCCTCAGCTGTGCAATAAGGCTTCACATGAAATCCCAAAAATAACAACAGAGTTCTGTGATTGATTACACCCAATAGCTTTATATGTCTAAATCATGACTGCTGCGGAGCCTACGGCCAATGAAATGTTTGGACGCATTGGCATTGAAAGAGTGAGGCAGCTGAACTAGCACATTCTTCTGCCTCCTTTCCTATAAATTTCTTATGCCAGTTTGCAAAATATGTGCTTTTCTGCTGTTTTTTTTTCTTCCCAGTGTGAGGAGAATACCAGCTTGGCAGACTGTTCGCGTTACCTGAAGCTGCCGTTTTCCAAGGCCAACCTCCCGTCCAACAACCAGACCCTGAAAGGCACCAAAGAGTCTTTCTGGATCACCAGCTTTCTCTGCTCCACCAAGCTCACACAGAATGGTAAGCTGGACTCAGCCATTGACATTTTAACCACTCACCCGGTGATGTTTTCTTTGTTTTTCCTTTGTTTTTTTTGCCTGCTACGCTCCAATTCTCATCACATTTCAAACTGGAGTTAGCTCGTACCTCAAAAAACACTTGCCTTAGTCCTGTAATTCTTTGCTGCTCAGCGTGGAGACGATACAACCGTTGCTGCCAAAGATAGCGATCAACACTTTCATAAGAAGCTAACAAAGTGGTTAAAAGCCATATGTGTAAGAAACAAAAAAAACGGGGGGGGAGGGACGAGCATGCAAGAGAGAAAGTGACATTTCTGTCCAAACCATCCTAGTGTGTGAAAAACCTGTGAATGTGCAGGGTGATGGGAACAGCTTTCAGTTTGAAATTCTCACCAATAAGCTTGAAATAAACCGTATGTCTTTAAAAAAAAATGCGTGCAGAGGGGGATCTGTAGTCTGAATTTATTAGGACTGGCTCATCGCTGTTCTGTTTGCTGTCATTTATGCTGTAAATATTAGCATCAGTAATTTGAAATTGAAAGATAAAGTGTGCAGCAAAGGAGACATTTGTTTTTTCTCCATCGAGTCAATGATGCATTTCAGACTTCAGCAGACACTGTTACCGTTTTACAGGTTGCAAAAAAAACCAGTGAAGAATAAATCATTTTCTTCCCTCATTAAGTAGACAGTAGAATATATAAACACAAAAGCTACAGCCAAGAAACATACTTGCGCCATGCTGTTCATGTCCTGAATACATTTGATGCTGTCTGTAAATTGATTATAGTGGTGTTGCAGATTTTCTGATGATAAAATATGTGACAGTCGTGTAAAAACAAGTGCACTCAAACACATGAGCACAAATTTCGCACCGAAAGTTACAAAAAAACACGCTCCAGGTTGAACAGAATCCAAAGAGACAGCCAAAAGACTTTCTTCTCGAGGCTGATGTTTTATTCATGCGTACGTCTGGGGACCCTGGCTCAGGAAAATGACTTTTTATCTCCTTTATCCCGCTGCACTTGAAAATGTCATCATTTGTTTGGATTTGGAAGAGTTTTTGGGGTTATAATTGGAAGGTGTGGTAATGCTTTCATCTTTTGAGCTTTATTTTTTTTTTGCATCTGCATCCATTTGTGGTTATATCTCTATTCGCCCTTCCTCCAGGTGACATGCTGGACTTGTTGAAGTGGCGAGCTCACCCCGAAAGGATCAACGACAGCCTCTCTAAGCTGAAGGAGATCGATGGCTCGGAGATTGTCAAAGTAGGCCCACAATCACATTCTATGAATTGCTGCAGCTCTCCTGGCATTTGTTGTATTGATTGTATTCTGATTCGATCTCAGTCCACGAGTTTTTGACTCATAACTGAGGTTAATTCGATGCTGCAGCTCACGCATGCAAACTCCCCTTCTGTTATTCTCCTTGCTACAGTTTCTGCAGGACACCCTGGACACTCTCTTTGGTATTCTGGATGAAAGCTCTCAGAGATACGGGCTCAAGGTGTTTGATTCGCTGGTAAGTAAGTCTTTTCAAACGGCCGGTTGCGATTTCCCTCGGATCTTCTTGATCTTCTGTCTCCTCCTCTCTCCCTTCGTATGTCAAGAACAAGCTCATCGTGTTTGACTTAGAAATCAGAAACACAAGCAATCTGTCAGAGAAAGATCCAGTGATGTAAACGCCACAGAGCTCGCTGAGCCCCCCCTCTCCAGTTATGCTGCGCCGCGCTGATAGAGCAAGTGATCGATCTTTCTCGCTGTCTCCTCATCAGTCTCACGCTGACACATGAACACACTCCCTCCTCTCAGCGTGGCGTTATCAGTGATGAAAAGGTCTAGCGAGCCGTTGCAGTCATCTGGCTTCCTTTTTTTCTGGTCTTGAGATCAATCTGACAAGTCTGACAAGTGGACTTGTCTTCTGGGGTCGTACACACTCAAATTCACAACAAGGGAAACACGGAGAGATGCCTGCAGCCACTGTCACTGAGATTGTTTTGTAGTACTTTTATACATCTTTACAAGTTAATTTGTGTTTTCTTTACTCTTTCATTCTTTGTACATACCTTTTAAATTACATACCTTTAATTTCTTCTCACCATCGCTTATTTTGTTAGCTTTCTTTAGCACCTCGCTAACAAAACAGCATCAAAATAAAAAGAAAGGGTCCGACTACTGGAACTATTGTTAATGCAACTCCTATGTTTACCATCAAAGCAACTGATCACCCTCAGTTTTATTGTGTTACATAACAGAAAAGTAAAACCTAGAAAAAAAATCACTTTTTAAGACCACATGTTCACTTTTCAATTCCCAGGTGCATATCATCAACCTCCTTCAGGACAGCAAATTCCAGCACTTCAAACCAGTCATGGACACCTACATCGAGAGCCACTTTGCCGGAGCTTTGTCCTACAGGTATGTGACGTGTCAGCCTTTGATTTCTCTAAGTGGCCGTTCAAGGGCTGCAGCGGAGCCTTGGGGGTGCAATAAAGCGAGCCTCGCTCATGTATTGTATTCTAATGACATAGTGTATCACATGGGCAGGCAGTCAGAGAGCGTGCTCCGGTGCTGGGAGGCAGCTCCGCTCAGCTTTCTACCGTGATTTAAACACCAGGCGTGTGAAAGAAATGTTATGGTGCCCCCTGGCTGATGAACAGTGAAATATCAAACTGCTTTTTTTTTTGCTTCCTACCCTTCTGGCTTCCTTCTCCTATCTATCACATGCACACTCACTAACACATACACGCACACATTCACACACATATTCAAAACCTGCTGTTCTCACCAGCTGTCTTCTTCACACTCTCTATACCTGGTGCTGTGTTCTTCCTCTCTTTTTTTTTTCCAATTGTTCTGCATGCATAGACATACACAGACACACACACACACACACACACACACACACAGCAGACACTCACACTCTGCTGGTGCCACATCCATCTGCTTTAAACTCTTTATACTTGGGATAAAGTTTCAATAAAGGTGTCACATTCTAATTAACAAAAACTGTGTATAACACTGTTTTTCCTCATTATAACTATCCAAAGCTATAAATAGGTAACCAGAGTGTCAATCAGTCCTTATGAGAATAAGAAAATCCTTTTATTTAGTCATCACTTTCTGCCTATTTGTCACCAGCTAACTGCAGCCTACCAGGGATCTCTCTATTAAAATAAACATGCCTTAATCTGTAGAATTATATGCTGAAATGTGCCAATTTAAGCATCGAACTTTAAATTGGCTGACTTTTCTTTATTTTGTTAGTTATTCTAAGGTCATTACTCCCATCGATTACATTTAAACCAGCTGTGTTTATGAAAATTTTGCAAAACAGGACAACCTGCTTGCAAATGTTGCACGAGTGCATCTTGTGTTAAGGCTGCATCCTTACTGCAGCAGCCCAGCCTCGATTGCAGCCCACTGCCCTCTGCTGCGTGTCATTATCTCTCCCTCTCTGCATCATTTTCTGTCACTATCTCAGCTGACCTTTCAAAAATAAGGCAAAATGCCTCAAAAAACTAGCCAAAGAGTGATATGATCTTCTTATTATTTATACAAGCCTTGTGTTATGAAGTGTTTCATACTTAAACACTGCATTGTCTTATCTCTGCTTACAAAATCTGGTAAGACAAGCTTTGTGTGATGCAGGTGAGGGGTAATACTGTGTGTGTGTGTGTGTGTATGTGTGTGTGTGTGTGTGTGTGTGTGTGTGTGTGTGTGTGTGTGTGTGTGTGTGTGT
>JAQMCX010000037.1:1835129-1985903 GCA_029814765.1 Acanthurus leucopareius | reverse complement strand
GTGTGTGTGTGTGTTTGTGTGTGTGTGTGTGTGTGTGTGTGTGTGTGTGTGTGTGTGTGTGTGTGTGTGTGTGTGTTCTCCAGGGACCTGATCAAAGTACTGAAGTGGTACGTGGACCGCATTGTTGACGCAGAACATCAGGATCACATACAGCAAGTCCTCAAGGTGAGTCATACACACACTCACAGGTACACACACAGGACACACAGTTGCATATACACACACACACACACACACACACACACACACACACACACACACACACACACACCATCAACACAGATGCTTACAGAAATGTAAACAAACAAACTTGCCCCCACCCTGCCACCCCCCAACTGCCACTCCTGCTAATTCATCCCCCCATCAGCAGTGAAAACATCGCAGCACCATTCATTATTCCCCTCCTCAATCTATTACGCCGCATGCAATTTTAATCAGCAGAAATGCACTGCCTCTGGTGTTGGGAATCCACATCACATTATTCTAATGACTCACACCGACACGCCGTCAGAAAAGCACATTTGGAGCTTCTGGAGTTTGGTTTCCCCATTTATCATTCACACAATACAGTACATTCTGCACCAGAATGACATTAAGTCGCTCCGTTGTGCAGTAAATAATAAATAATTGAAACACTGCAGATGTGTTTGCAGGGTTTTTCTTGTCTCTTCGATCTATAGAATGTCTTTTTGTGAGGTTTTTTTTTTAAGCACCTTCTTTTGACAGGTTTATTTTCATACCAGAGATGTAAATTGGGTAATTATTGGACAAATTTGTTTTACTTTTCTAAAAAGGAATAAAAAAAGGAGGTAGTACAGCGGCTTAACATCATAATATTTTAGTGTTTAATTACATCTGACCTGAGGGTAGATGAGCATATTGTGATGACATAGAATTTAATCATGAAATATGCCCAATAAAAGCTCTAGGAGCCTAAAGCAATGTCTTCAACCTCCGTATAAACACTTGCCAAAAGTGAATACAAGGATTCAAAACAGAGAAAACCAGCAAATTCTCACATTTCAGAAGCTACTGCGAGCAGATATTTGGCATTTTTTGCTGAAGATATGAAGGAAAACACTAATTTTCTGTTATTTTCTGTCATTTTAACCAAAAGTACACCACTACATGCTCCCGGATAAATTATCCAACTCAAACTTGCAGAAAAATATGTGAGGTGCAACATGAAAAATAGCGTTATTCCCTTAATGTCTCTGCTGGAATGGAAGTCTGACTTGCAGGGCTTTTTTCTCTTCATCACCGCACACAGATGATAAATGATAATTGTTCTTTCTCCGTCTCCAGGCCAGCGAGTACATCTTCAAGTACATTATCCAGTCCCGCCGGCTCTTCTCTTTGGCCACAGGCGGCCAGAATGAGGAAGAGTTTCGGGTCTGCATCCACGAGCTTTTCATGTCCATCCGGTTCTTCCTCTCTCAGGAAAACAAAGGCACAAGTCCGGTGGCACAAACACAGGTGTGTGTCTCGAACTGTCTCTGCCTCCACAATCACAAGCATGTATGAGTCTGGGCTTGTGCGCAGCGTTATGTTTTCCTTCTCGAGGACTCCTGCTATTGCACTTGTGCTAGGTGAGAAATTGTCTGTAATTGAATTTCATGCTGCCAGAGGGGCCTGGAGTCGAAGTAAGGATTTCTGTCGCAGCTTTTCCTTTTCTGCTGGGAGGTCTGCGCAGCAGGGTAGCCGCCTTCTCTGATTTCATAACGGGACCAAAACAAATAAGCTAAGGACGCCAAAGATAATCCTAATTACACAGCAGGAACTGAAACAGCTGCTTGTGTGGCTGTGTGCGTCTTAATTTTTAACTCTTCAGAACCTCATTTACCTCTTTTTTTTGCCCACACACTTCTTCTTTCACGATAAGTCATGTGTTCTTTTAACCAAACCTAGTTCAGTCTCAGCACAAAGTCAGAAAACACCTGCCTGTAACTGAGTGGGTGTCCCCTTCCTCAAAGAGTTTAAATTATTTCTATATCAGGTTTTCTGTCGTCAAACTTGAACTTGTCAAAACCAACAGCCTTTTTTTTAAAACCCTCTTCTCACTTTTTAATAATCTGACCTCGCTGTAACATTAGCTACTCCAGTTTTACCCTCCCCGTTGCCGCCCGAAGAGCTGCTCTCCATCCCTCTGCTGACTTCTAATTCAGACTAATCTGTATTCTCAACACAACAATTGCTGTGGGGAGATGCATGCCGGGCTAATGCTAATCCAAGTTAATCTGTGACAAGTGGGTGCGCACACAGAGATGCATGCAGAAGCAGGATGCATAATTTGGCACCTGTGGCTGTAGTTTCTGGTCACAAGATGAGGTCACATCTTAGGTTTTGAGCTCTAAAACATCACAAACAGTGAATTTGGAACATATTTCATGTTTTATGCTGATTTAAAACAAAACATGAGTTTTGTATGTCAGTCTTCTGAGACTCTTAACCCTCTGAATCAGCCATGACCACTAAAGAGCCTTTCATAAGTAGCATTTCCATGGAACTCCTTGTTCCCTCACATAAACTGCTCTTTTGTCAGGAGCAAACACCTCTGGCAGTTCAACAAAATCTTCATTTTTCAGTCTCGCTGTGAGAATCTGTCAGATCTTGACAGGAATAAAGAGCATCAGACTGAGAGCTACAAAACAAGGGCATCAATCCTGCTGTCTCACTGTAATCCACATAATCCCTGACTGCCAGAACTCCAATCAGATCCAGTCTGGGCCAGTGATACATGACACGATTGTAAATATTTACTTTTGCTTTCTTTAGCAACTGAACACCATTTGTTATTTTCTGCTTTCCACATTAAACTTCACAGGAACTCTGCATCACCCCTTTCAAGATGAATATATGCTGTATGTAATGCAGATTTAGTGGAAAAATGTATTTAAATGACTGAAAAATTGTGTATGTTTATGTCTGAAGTGCTCTGTTCAGTCTAATTTGCAGTTTGAAAGCTTTTGGCTACCAGCTCTCAACAAAGTGACTCCAGTCTTTGATGTTAAAGATAATTTTGACAGTAATGCATTCATAGTTTCTGCTCAGCTGTTTGACCATTTGCCCTTTTTTCGTTCTAGGCGGTGTTCCTGCGGGCTTTTCCAGCAGTTTACGGTGAGCTGCTGAAGATCTTCACAGTGCGGGAAGTGGCCGGCTTCGTCAGGGAGACGCTGGGCAGCCTGCCCACCACCGTCCACGCCGACTGCCCCCTGGAGGCTGTCAAACTGCAGTGCATCGCCAAGACTGTGGAGAGCCAGCTTTACATTAACCCAGGTAAAGAGGTGCTCACGCTAAACAGATGCACAGTCCTTAACACCACAAATGCATAACTGTTTGCTTGTCAACATGCTCAAAAAACCCCAGAGCAGAACATTTGTGAGTAAAAACCCAAATACAAAAAAAAAACTTTGTATACAGATTGTGAACACACAGGAAAAACAAACAACACAGAGGGAAACAGATTTGAGCAACTCGACTCATTTAGAAAATGCAGAAAATAATCAGTGTACTCTCTGTTTGTCTCGCATCATGTACAAACAGGCTATTAATCCATATTTCACCGTTTGGGTGCGCACTCCTGCAGTGCAGTCATTTGAGAACACCCACAGCGCAGCAAATCTCCTGTCATCAAATTGTTCTTAATAAAGGCTGTACACCGAAGCAGATTCACTCACTGCTTTATTTCCAGCATCCTCCCAAAGGCTGCACCTTGTTTTAAAAAAAAATAAATAAATAAATAAATCCCTCTTGCAAATCAAATTAGTGTTGCACTAAAAAAAAAAATCACATTTGATTACAACTAATTATATTTAAGACACACTGCACACAATGCAAAATAAGAGCTTATACAGCTGCAGAAGATTAGTGTGTTTTTTCTGTATTGTCATTAACCTTCATATATCATTATGTATTTGATGTATGAGGCATGTGTGTGTGTGTCTGTGTTGCAGAGTCACGGTGCATCCTCTTGCCTGTGGTGCTCCGGGTCCTTCAGGCACACATGCAGGAGCAGAGAGACCTGGTCATGTGTGCCCGCATCCTCACCAGCATGCTGTCGCTCATCAAAAAGGAGGAAAACGGCACTGCAGTGAGTGTTACGAGGATAGTTTGACATTTTGGGAACTATGCGTAGTTACTTTGTTACTGAAAGCTTTATGTGATGTTTGATAACACCTCTTATGTTTATGCAAGACGTATCAAGTTAACCTCTCGGAGCAGTTTAGCTTAGCAGAGTACAGAACTAGAAACAAGGAGAAACTAAGTCGGTTCTTGTAAAGGTTAGAAATTCTCTTAGCGCCTCTTAAATCTCGCTTATCTCACACATCAAAACATTGAAAACACAAGAAGCATTCAGAGTTGATGCACTGTTTTCTGAAAGCTCTGATCCGTACAGCTTAGCACGGCTGAAGTCACACGTCAGCCAAAGTCTGTTGTTGAAGATAATTTAACCTAAATTTTGTGGATGTGTTGTTGTACTGTCATCGCACAGCTTTTAATCTTCACTAAACAAAAATGGTGCAATAATGTAACAGTCTTTATGATGCAAATACTTGCAAGTCTTTAACATGATCTGCTCAATACGTCCTCAATGCAGCAAAAGCACCAAGATATATCCTGGATTTAGAGACCAGCAGTTAGTAAAGTGAGCTATAGATCATTCTTATCTTTCTAAAGAGTCTTTTGGCTCAGCAAAGCTAACCAGCTGCTGGCAACGGCTTCATATTAAGTTTTTTTAATCAATCCGCTTTCTTCTTTCAGTTTCAACAAATCAGTACATTGTTCCACAAAATTAAATTTCAAGTCGAAAAAATACATTTCCGAGTGAATGATCAATGTTTTTTTTAATTTTATTACGGAGTGACTTTATAGCTCAACATTATACGGCACAGTTAGAGTGACTTCCTTTTTGTGATTTAGGGAATTACCACCATAATAACTGGAAGAAAAAAAACTTTTAAAGGAAGTCAAAGCAAGAGCAATGAGTCTTACAGCAATTTCCCCGCCAATACATTGCAATAGCAGATTGCTTTGTTGTGTGTATATAGTCAATTACTCTTGGTAACAAGGGCATTGGCAGCGGTGCAGCCCAGTAATGAGACCCATCAATTTAGCAGCGGCCATTGTTAGAGTGGCAGTCACTTCGAGCTCTCTGTGTGTGTGTGTATGTTTGTGTGATTTGTCCGTTTGTGTGTAGCAGCTTGGGATGCCTTGCTTGAACTGTTTGCCGCCAGAGGGGAAGCTAGTGGTAAAGGCGCCCAGTAGAACACACACACACACACACACACACACACACACACACACACCAACACACAAACACACACGCAGAGAGACTGGCACCACATCTAAAGGGAAGTGACAGCAGTGGCAGCCAATGTGCCAGTCTGAAGCTCCTTCTCATTATCGCTCTGTCCAAGACCTGTCTGTCCTGTCAGGGGTAAAGACTGGAGGGAGATGCACACACACACACACACACACACACACAGACACACACAGACACACAAACAAACCCACACACACACACGTACACATGCACTAGTTTATCCTCCACTCTGTTCAAGCTGCTTTTAATCTTGAACTGTCTCTTTCTCCTTTGTATTTCACCCACTTTTATTCTCTTCCATTCTCCTCCCTCTCTGTGAGTTAAGAGTTTCAAAAATGTTGCTCTTAGCCTTGAAACTTCGTATTAGTTCCCACAGTCACCAGTTCAAGGCTCATTAAAAACTGCCACTGAAGTAAGATCATAGGGTAAGGAGTGCAGACTCAGGCTCTGAGGCGGAATTACGCCAGCTGTCCATCACCGTTCAAGGTTGTGCCAGCAGAAAAAAACAAAAGTAGACAGCAACGGTCGAGGAAACTTTAGAAATTATGTTTTTGCTTCATGTTTTGGGTAAAAAAGGGTCTTTATTTTATTATATATCTTAATTAGCTAAGTGCACAGTGTGGTTGCCTTTAATTTATGTGCAAGTGTTTTGTGGTTTGTGTAGGAGCCGGTGGTCTCAGAGGAGGTGGAGCTAATTGTGGAGAGCCTGCTGGGAGTTTTGCTGAGGACCATCCTGGAAATTAGCAACCGGCCACAGTCTGCTGGACCTGCCATGAGACTTCAATTCCAGGATGTCACTGTATGTGTGTTTTAAATTGTACAGAACAGTGTGTGTCAATCCGTGTGTGTGTGTGTGTGTGTGTGTGTGTGTGTGTGTGTGTGTGTGTGTGTGTGTGTGAGAGTGTGTATGCTGATTACCATAAATTGTTCTGGGACTTAACGAAATGTGCAGAAGTAATTACAGAGTTGCTGCTTTGGCAACTTCAATCCCTTTAACGTTATTAACATTAATGGACACAATTAATTAAGATTCATAATGCAGCACAGCACAAAAGTGGGTAAAAATTAGACTATCATCATTACACTCATCATCATCATCATCATCATCATCATTGTATGGCCATGGAGGATCAAGGAAGGGTGGGGGGTTGTTCCACTTGTAAGAAGGCTTTACTGATGCTGCTACAGTTTCATAAGTTGTCAGCAGAGATTCATAAAGTTTGAACTCAATATAACAAAGTTTCTCCTTTTCTGTTTCCTGTATTAAAGCACATAAAGCAGCATCAGTGTGCAACAGCATCAAAGTTCAGTGGTGTTGGAACATCTTGTAATTTCTTCTCAACATGTTCATAGAGAAACAGAGACCGATTTGTTTAAAAAGAAAAGATTCACATGCTCCTTTTTTGCATTTTTGTGTTTAATAATGTAACTTTGGACACCATGAAGATGATTCTGGCTGCACCGTAACTTTAAAACCGATGCTTTTCTCTCAATCCGTCTCTCTCTCTTCTGTTATATTTGATGCTGTCAGGGAGAGTTCGTGGCGTGTTTGTTGGCCCTCCTGCGACAGATGAGCGACAGACACTACCAGAAGCTGCTGCAGGCTTTCAGCAACAAAGACAACCTGAGGGTGAGACCGACTCATTCACCTCCCTCCTTCTCACACGCCTGTCTACCCGTCACAATGACTTCCTCTACCCCCGACTGGGTGGCTGGGTAGCAAACTTAGAGTTCTAAAAAAATAAATAAGAAAGACTAGTGCGACAGAAATGAGATAGGAGTTCTTTAATTGAATTAATTGCCGACCAGTTACAGTGCAAGTTCAGACCTGAATCATGCAACCTAATTACCTTTTCCAGCCACATTGCTTTTAACTTGAAAGGAGATTTGACAACAGTAGTCTTTTTTTTAATTTATCAGCTCTCTGCTTCTTTTTCTCTAGTCCAAATAATGTTCAAAACCTCTGAACCAAGTTTCAAAGTGACCTAGTGCACCTGCAGACACTTTAAGTGTGCATAAACATAAATATATGTTCATATAATGCACATATAGGTGTTCACGTCCTCTGCATTCTGCACTGCAAGGTCAGCCGTGGCAGCTTAAACGATGGAGAGGAAGCGCAGAGAAATGAGAGCACAGACAAAAGGAGAGAGAAAGTTAATGAGGTCACAAGTTCATTTCAGGAAGAAGTATCAATTCCCTGTTTTTATTTAAAAAAAAAAAAAGGTAATCTGCTCTCTTAAGCTTGAGAGCTCAGACTATTTTCAGGCTTCAGCTGTAAGGAAGAATCCAAAGTTAGTGTCTGGAACAGATCGAACTATATTCAATTGTTTCAGCACCATGGAGAGAGACATAAAGTGACTGCTTTTGATTTAAAACTGCAACATTATTTCTTAGAATTAAGTATGTAAGTAGATTTTAAGAGATTAATTTATGTAGAAGCAACTTTTTACCCCCTAAACTTTCTTCCAGAGGATTTAAAGATATAGAATCCTCAGTCCCATAATGCTCATTTCCACCTTTTCTGTAGAGTAATAAATCACAGGCAGGCAACAAATTACCTGGTGTGATGCAAAAATGATCAACAAGGGCCCTGAATTCTAATATTATGAGTAGAATTAAGTTGAAAGTTATTTTTTTAGGTTGTTTGTTTTAGGAAAAGTAAAATAACTGAGTGAAAAAGAGCAATACGCACAGAGAGCCATTTTAAAGGGTCATTATGAGAAAAAACACAGATTTAAAAATCTTATGAGGCCTAACTGGTTTAAGTTTCCAATAACAACACGTCTTCTGTTAATTTGCTTGTGTGTTCCAGGACTTTCTTCTCCAGATCTTCACCGTCTTCAGGATCCTAATCCGACCAGAAATGTTTCCCAAAGACTGGACTGTCATGCGGTTGGTAACCAACAAGTAAGTTCAAACACACGGATGCTGCAAACAGAGTTAACTAGGGTTAACTGTCTCAGGAGTAGTCAACTAGTCTTCAGAAGTAGTTGATGGCTCCTAAAATACAATATTCGTGATGGGCCGAGTATGTTTGAATCAGTGATTCAAGGTGATTTCTCTCTTTCTTACCCTGATTCACAGCAACAGTGTGGAGCTGCAAATACCAGTAAAACATTTAACCAAATTTTCAGCATCTGAAAACTGAAAGTTAACATTGGCAGAAAAAAAAAAAGTAGCTGAATTTTGCTGAAGTGCTCTCAGTCCAAATGAGAGCGAAATCAAGGCTAATGCACTGGTTCAGTGTGGAGGACACTTCTGCACTGCATGGATCATCTGATACATAAAGATCAACGAAAAAACTCATTTCTGCTCAGTAATGAAGTATTTCTGGTGGAAAAGCGCCAGAGTATGTTGATGAAAGCACTGATTTGAACACTTTGTGTTCGTTTTTCTTCCTCGGGTTTCATCAGAACGGCATTGTTGTAAATGTTTGCTTCTGTTATGTGTCATTGTGTTTTATCGCTTCACCTCTGCACTGTTACTCCACAAATGGACCATTTAAAAAACGTTCAAAGTGTTTCTTTTTGATGCATTTCCCACATCTCCTCCCCTCTCTGCTCTTTCAGCGTCATTATCACGACTGTCCTCTACCTTTCTGACGCTCTGAGGAAAAACTTCCTCAATGACAAGTTTGACTACAAGGTAGGAGAAATATATGTGTGTGTGTGTTTAGATCTGAGCAATGCTACAGCGCTATAAAGGCTTATTTCTAAAATGCTGCAGTGTTAATGCACCAACACCTACACACACACACCTACTCCCAGGCATCCGCAATAGAACTCATTAATTTATATAGTTATTAATGTACATCGCACTTAAAAACCTTACTGAAAAATTTAAAGGCAACACAGCAGCAAAAGCACAAAAAAGTTAAATTAAAAGGAGGCTTTATTACTGTGGATTTTCTGGTCTTGTAAGTTTAAAGAAAGCTCAACTTGTTTGGGACTTTAATTACAAGCTTTTGGTGATCGGTTTTACATCACAGAAAACCGCTGAAACTTTAATATGAAAAATTCATAGACACTAGTAGGATATTTTTGATTTTTTCTTCTTTGTCAGAATTCCTGACAACTTAAGTTTTTGGGAGAAACTTTTTTTTTAAAACAACTTTGACAAGTTGCTTTTCTTGACTGTCATTTTTCCAGGTGTGGGACTCGTACTTCTATCTGTCTGTAATATTTATCAACCAGCCCTGTCTTCAGCTGGAGTCCTTCTCTCCCTCCAAGAGGAAGAAGACACTGGAGAAGTGAGTTGTGGATGTTTGCAAATGCACTGGCCTGTGCTTCTGAGCACTTATAATGTTGTTCTGTGCAGCTTTTTTTCTCAGTTTTCCTGCTGCAAGCACAGGTCTTACCATGTGTGTTTTTTTTTTATCACATAGGTATGGAGACATGAGGGTGATGATGGGCTGTGAGATCTTCAGCATGTGGCAGAATTTAGGTAAGACGATGAAGCTCAACGCACCTGGTTCCCTTTAACCCATTGAAACTCCCAAAGCCCATTATAAAGAACCATAAAGGCTTCTGTCTTTCCTCTATTCCTGATGGAAGTTTCTCTCACAGACCCGTTTGTATCTCCACATTTTTCTTCCTCTTCTGATGCAAAGTAAAAGTCTTGAAGTCAGTGTGATGAACTAACATCACAGAAGGAGAAGCCAAATCAGTTCTCTTGAATTTCTTTGTACTTGAGCTGATGGGGAACTAAAAAATTCTTTGGACTTCTCTGTGCAAGAAACTATTTGTCACCGTAGCAAGCAGCTGGAAGCCTCACTCTGTTTTGTCACGATGCTTTTATTCACTTCTCAGTGTGTAGTGGACTAAAAAAATGTTTACATATATTCAAGTGTGTTTTTGTACAATTTAAAACACATTTTAAAATCACTTTATTCTTTATTTTGTTTTATTCGATGTCAACATGAATGACAAAGTGTCACCACTTTTACAATAACGAATTCCAAGTCACACAGTCTGATTATTTTATCAGCGTGCAGTGCACTTAAACTTAAGCATCAGAGCAGTCTGTGCTGTAGTGAACCTTTTTTAAAGAGAAGAAAACAGCTCTGCAGAGTCGGCTAAATTGCCTCTGAGATGAAGCAGCATGCTGCGTTCAGGGACGAAGGGAGATTCTCACCTCCACGTTGACCTCCGTCTCTCCTGCAGGGGAGCACAAGCTGAGCTTCATCCCAGCTATGATTGGTCCGTTCCTGGAGGTGACGCTGGTGCCTCAGCCCGATCTGAGGAACGTCATGATTCCCATCTTCCATGACATGATGGACTGGGAGCAGAGACGCAGCGGCAACTTCAAGCAGGTAAACAGCTGATTGAAACAGACTTTCTCGCCTTGAACTTACAATGAACCCTAACATGCAGACCTCTCTCTTTTATGTTTTGGAAATGTGTTAGAAATTTGTGTTTGTTAATCCATAACTAAAATCAATTGTGCAAAAATTTAGATGTATCTTTTTTGTTAAAGTCATGATTTGTAACTGTTTAGCTAAGTTGCAAAGCTGCTTAATAACATTGCATGCAAAACTACAGCTAGCAGCCAACCTGTTAGTCAGCCACTAGAGGTCATTTATTTATTATAGTAGAGATTTTGTGACCCAGTAATAATTTCTAATGTAATAAAACAGCTATGTTTTTGGTGAAATGGACTTAAATTAATCAAATGTAAAATTATCATGCTGACAGTGAGATGTGGCCCAGAATAAAAACTGCTAACACCTGCCCAAATTAATTTGTTCACAAATGCAAGCTGACAGATTTTTTTTCTCCTTTTAGATCAAAATGTGATGTCCAGTTTTAAGCTGTAAACCATCCATGCTGCTCTTCCTCCCATGTATTTTTTTCATAAACATGGTTTGAACTGGCAGCTTCTTATGAGATCTAAGTGCTTTTTTTTTTTTCTTTCCTCGCAGGTTGAAGCCAAGCTGATCGACAAGCTGGACAGCCTGATGTCTGAGGGCAAAGGAGACGAGACTTACAGGGAGCTCTTCAACAGCATGTGAGTTCGAGGAAGGAGCAGCAGTAGAAACCGAAAAAAAAAAGGGGAGGGGGGGGGGGGATTAAGGCTTGAGTTGGCTAATTAGCTCGCATTTTAGAGGAGCAGGGAGCTCAGATAGCTCAACAGCAAAAAAATCACGATCGCCTCAATAAAAAGGTCAGTTTAGGATACGAGTACACTTCCACTTAACCACAAAACAGTTGACTTTAATGACCTTAATGATGATGCTGCCCACACAAAGCCTCATCAGGTATAAATACATCTCACAGGTCGTTTGTCTCAGTTAATGGCTACTACTATCTGTTAATGTCTCTCAGGGCTCTGCTTTTTAAAATGAGCTTTTAACCCTGCAAAGCAAAGCGCACAGCAGCAGTAACGCAAAGTGAAAGCTGCTTGACCTAAATAAGATCGACGACAAAGTGTGTTAAAAGCGAGCCGCTAATGGAGTGTTTTTTGACGGTTTCACATTTGCTTTTTTAAAAATCAGATGTGTTATCAGTATGGAATAATAGGCAGTGGGCTTTTCTTTTATTTAAAACTGTATATGTTGAGTTAATTGATAAAAACGATAATAATAAAAGGTAAGTGATCGGTGTTGAGCCATCACCTTCATCTTCACTCACGCCTCCTCTGTGGCCAGTCCTCGTCCACTCTGTCCTCTCGTCTCCAGCTTTGTGCTCCTGCATGCTTTAGTGTATGTACTCATGCTGGTGTGTGTGTGCGTGTGTGTCCCTGCTTCTTTCTGTTTCATATTTTTATGTCCCACTCCACAAACGACTTCTATATCAACACAGCCATCAAAAAATATTACCCAGTTAAATGAAGCCATCTTTCTGAATCACAACACACACTTTGCATCTCTTTTAATCTCACATAGATGTGAATTAAAGTGTGATCTTACTAAAAAATTTATCCATACGCATCTATTTATAATCGTCCCTTTGTCTTTCATAGTCAACCATTTTCTTTCCTGCCATTTTTATATGTGAAACATCACAGAAAACAATGCAATAGCACTGTATGTATCATATATATATTGTGCAATATATTATAACTATGCAGTAGCAGTCATTAGTATTACACTGTCAGTATCTAATTGCAGTTAGTTCAGTGCTTATGCTTATGATTATGATTTCAGCCCACTTTTATCTTTTCTTGCTTAAAGTACTTTGTTTTGATTAATTTCCTCAATTTATTTTCCTCCTACTAACTCCACTAACCCCTAAACTAACCTGTGTGCGTGTGTGCTGATATTAATCATATTAATATTAATTTATTCCGCCTATGCTTCCCGCCTGGAGTAGAATTCCTCTGTTTGGTCCGTACCCTAGGTAAGACGCTCTCCTCTTTGTTCTCTCTGTGTCGTCTGTGTGAGGGGGGACGGCGGCTGGGTTTTGGTAAAATAACTTCAGCCACGAGCTAATGGCAATTATTTTTGGCTGCCATGTGTTGACCAGTCAATCAAAAAAAAAAAAAAAAAAAATCCATTTAGGACAGCTATTGTGATTTTATTTAGCCACCATGGGGTGTTTAAAATCTGCTAAACCTCACAGGCAGGTTGACAAGCATAGGTGATTCTGGTGTGACTGGGATTGATTTTTTTTTTTTTTTTTTGCTTCGCCTCCTTTTTTTTTTTCTTTTGCAGTAATTTCTTCTTTTTCCTCCCCCTCGTCACACTCCCCCACTCCCCATATGCTCTCTTTTACACCTCGTGTCTCTTTTGGTCTTCACATCTCTCCATCTTGTCCTCCAGCCTGCTGAAGAAGATTGAGAGAGAGACATGGAGGGAGAGCGGGATCTCTCTGATCGCAACCGTCACTCGTTTAATGGAGAGACTGCTGGACTACAGGTGAGTAGTGTTGATACGAACGCACAGAAAACAGGCGTACACGCTTTGTTTACATTAATCTTTTTTTTTTGGATATCTTTTCTTTTTTCATCGCTTCTTATTCTGGTGATGTTTTTGTCACAGGGATTGTATGAAACTGGGAGAAGTTGATGGAAAAAAGATTGGATGTACTGTCAGTTTGCTGGTGAGTAGCAGTCACTCCAAGAATTTTAAAGTTTGAGGTGTTAAAAATTACATAAGCTCTCACAGTATCTCTGGTGACTGATTTCTTGCTTTTTAAAAAAGCTTCAAAAAAATACACATTTTTAACAGTATTTTTGACTTAAAGATATATTATGCAAAAATTTCTCTGCTGCTGTTTGCAAGGAAAATCAGCGGATAAAACAGTGTTTCACAGCTGTCACAAATAAACATGCCCACTCCTCTGCACAACCCTGCAGGAAAGTGCTGCAGTGCTGGATTTTGTGTGAATTCAGCTGAAGTGCGCTCACTTCACCCTGAGAGATGGAGGCACTGATGTAACCTGGTCGCTACATTATTACAGAGTCCTGACCTCGTGCTGTTATAGCCTGAGGGCCTTGCCTTCAACGCCCAAAGTTTAACACCCAGAAACCTCATGAACACAGCGAAACAAGAAGAAAATAAGGAAACACAGGCAGAGGGCAGATACAGATAACACCACACATTCCTGGTGGTTTAGAAGTGAATTTTGAGAGGAATTATTATTAACTTGCATTGTGGACCTTTTAACATCTTTTCTTGACCAACCAAGACTGCTCTGACGTTATGAAGCCCCATTACAAGCTTAAGAAAAAGTCAAATGTAATAATGTTCTCTCCTAAAGAGACGGTTTTATAGAAATACACTTATTTAGATTTAGGTTTAGTAAAGTAAGAGGATCAATACCACTCTCATGTCTCTGTGGTAAGCATGAAGCTACACTATAACCAGCGGCTAATTAGCCTAGCACAAATGAGCGAGAACAAGGTAGCCTTGCTCTGTCCAAAGGTGAAGAAATCCTCCTGCCAGCCCCTCTTTTGGATATTACACATAATTTCATTACTTATTTTCATATAAAACATGAAATTCATGCTGAAAATCTTTGTTGATTTCATTGTCGGTCCTTCTGCCTACTAGGTTTTTCTTATGTAACTGCAGCCATCTGTAGGAGCACCTGGCTGTGTAGGCAGATGGATCAGAAGTCATTGCTGAAATACATTGTTGCACTCCTCTCATAAAAAAAAAAATAAAAAAAAAAATCTGTCACTTTTAAAAAATCGTCCTAATTTGCATCTCTAGCTCTCTTCATAATTTTCATAATCCTCCTCTCCTCTTTCTCTCCATCTCTCTTGTGATTCTTTTGTCCTCAATCATCATTGAACCGCCCACCGCTCCTGTCAGAACTTCTACAAAACCGAGTTGAACAAAGAGGAGATGTACATCCGTTATATCCACAAGCTGTACGACCTGCACCTGAAAGCACAAAACTACACAGGTACGCCTGGAGGAATGACCCTAACGTGCAGCATGTGTGTGCGTGGGTGTCGGCATGTGTGGAGAGATACATTACCATGACCTTACTGCATGTGGTAACGTTCGTGCAGCACATACAAGTGTGCATTGAACTACGTGACACAACCTGCTGCTGTGTGAAAATCTTTCTATGCATCTGAAAGTAAAATTGTGATTAGCTATCGTAATATATCTGAGCGCCTGAATTCTTTACGCTTTTTTTTTTTTTTTGAATAGTAACCTGCTTTAACATCGTCGCTGTTTGTCCGTGTGTGTGTGTTTCGCAGAGGCGTCATACACTCTGCTGCTGTACGACGAGTTATTGGAATGGTCCGACAGGCCGCTCAGAGAGTTTCTCAACTACCCGATGCAGAGCGAGTGGCAAAGGAAAGAGTATCTGCATCTCACTATTGTCCAGAACTTCGACAGGGGGAAGGTGAGTTTGAACACACACATTCCTCTTCATGGATCATGGATCTGTATTATTTAAGCTAACTTTTGTTCCCTTTCCTGCTGAGTTGCTTTGACCACGGAACTTTCTCAATTGCATGGCAGCTTATCACCTCTGCTGATAACCCCTGCAACTCTTTGTCACCTTAGCCACCAATTCTATGCATCTCCATGTAAACAGTACTCAAATATGATTCTGCCAATGTTGAGTTGAAAAAGAGACTTAATATACTATTTTTAGCAGGTTAATTCATGTTTAATTTTGGTTTAAAAACGGCATTTAATTAATGAATTACCTCTAATTTATTCCTGGCAATGAATAAAAAGCACAGCCACATAATAACTGCATCATTTAGAATGAATACATACATTGATTTTAACCTAATAAACCTTAAAAAATTTATTAAATATTAATGCTCAGATGAAATATAGCAGCAGCAGCAGTATGGAGGATGAGAGGACAGGAGTTCTCCCCCTTGTTAAAGTTTATGAGTAACATGGAATGAAATCACCTCATAAAATGAGAGTAGAGCTGCGTGGAGCTACAAAAATATGTGTCATTTGCGGTCAGGCAATTAATTTCTACCTGTTGTGAACTGTGGCAACGGCTCGAGGCGTCGGCACCTCCTCGGTTTAATCAGATGAATGGCCGGCGGCTGTAATTAAAGCAGGATCCACGCATGCCGTCCCGAAATATCCCACACCGTTCCTCTAAGAAATAACGTGGGAGATGATGATGGCCGGACTGACGAGCGAAGCGTGACTTGCATTGCTGCGGTGGTGGTGTAAGGCCTCGGCTTTGAAAGAACAGTGAGATCAGGAGCTGAAACCAGCTGATTCAGAGTGCAGCAGCAATTTTTTATGTTTGGTTTCTGTTACCCTAGAGGAACATTTTGTCTTTCCTCCCACTTCTCCCTCTCGATTAATTTAACCTCTGTATTCTAGACTTCTTTGCCATCGTTCGGTGCACTCTCGAATACAAGTGTCATCATGGAAACTCTCCAATATGACACACAACCAGATATATACACACACACACACACACACACAAAATAACACCAACTTCAGCACCCCTGATGAAATTAGAGCTCTACGGAATCATTAAAACTGCTCCTCTCGTTGCTCATAGTCCAATTTTCCTTCACTTTCACGAGCGATGCCATCTGCTAGTGCTGCTGCACAGGGATTAGAAGGCAGCAGGAAAGGAAAGCTTTTCATTTAATTAGCAAGATGGCTGGGTGCTGCGTGTACCTGCATGAAGGGGCTATATTTGACTCTTGATATTGTCGACTCACCAGTGCCACCTAGTGGGGAACATGCCGCCTAACAGCACCATTACAGAGTACATGATACAGTTTCTAATCTTCCTTTTTCTTTGTAATAGTCCTCGTTTGATTTTTGACATTTGCCTCCACTGTCTTTGGAGAAAAGACACAGTAAATTTGAGTATAAATACATGTTTTTATGTTTTCAGTGTTGGGAGAATGGCATCATCCTGTGCAGAGAACTGGCCGATCAGTATGAGTCTTACTACGACTACAGGAACTTAAGCAAGATGAGGGTGAGTTGTTCACAATAAACAAGCCACGGAGAACCTTCATGAAAAGCTTTCTCTTATCATGTGGTGATGGAGACATTCAACAAAACTTGGAAAGAAATTACAAGAACATGCATTCACATAATGCACCAAATCCCTCTTTTGTTATTTGTTACACAGTTATTGCTGTATATTCAGTATTTTCCTTTGATTTCCATTGCCAGATGATGGAAGCCTCTCTCTATGACAAGATCATGGACCAGCAAAGACTAGAACCTGAATTCTTCAGAGTGGGTTTCTATGGAAAGAAGTTCCCTTTCTTCTTAAGGGTAAAGAAATCTCCATATCTTTTCTGTGTCATGACTATTAAGTCGAACAGAATAATACTTTTACCCTCTCCAAAGAAGATAGAGACCTGCAGGAAGAATTAACTTTTCTTACATAAGTCTCCTTCAGTGCGAGGTGACATTCAGCAACTCTTATTCAATGCCTTTTAATGATGTAACGGCCCCCGTCCTTTGTGAAGTTTGCGGTCGAGTATGCAGTTGCAGTGTGCCACCACTAGATGTCAAGCTAACCCCATGCTGTCCTCTGCGCTCCCCTCCTTCTCCCTCCCCCTCTATCCCCCTCTGCAGAACAAGGAGTTTGTGTGCCGCGGCCATGACTACGAGAGGCTGGAGGCTTTCCAGCAGCGGATGCTCAACGAGTTCCCCCACGCCATCGCCATGCAGCACGTCAACCAGCCAGACCAGACCATATACCAGGCCGAAGCACAGTGTATCCTTGGCTAAAAGATGGAAGCACATCCAAAATTCAATCACCCTGAGCGCGCGGACGCATGCATCCATGCCCTGCAGACACACAGCCATGTGTGTGTGTGTGTGGGAACGCATGAAAAGCACGACAGCAGCAGCGCAGCATACATCCAAATGTATGCACACATGTACACACACAGCGTTCTTTGTGTTTGCATACACACAATTACCTGTAATGAGGCACCATACCTCTCTTTCTTTCTCACAATAGCTATCAAAGGCTGCTCACTAGAAAGCGCTCTGTACCGCGTTGTATGTGCACAACACAGAATCTCACACAAGAAAGCACATCAAGCACGGGATGATTATACATCTGCTTGAACACAAACCCAAGGACTGAATTTCCACTGGGGACAGACTTTCCAACAATTTCTTCTTTTCTTTTCTTTTTTGTCCTCCCACACTTTCACAGTTCCAGTTGATTTACTCGCTTAAAATCTCTCTAAACAGCATCGTCTTGCATGCTATAATTCAGATAAGAGAAGCTCCAAAATGATAAAAATAGTGATACTACAGTCACTTAGGATGCCTAAGTTGTAGCAATAAGCTTTTACAAGCAGCAGTGAGTGCCTCAGGGACTTTTTTTCCCCCCAAATATCTCAAATTTTGACTGTGAGGCTATATCTTGGCTGCCCTGCCTCTTGATAATAATCTTAGGTGGTGGTATATCCATCATATGACACTAAATATGACATTAAGAAAGGCTTGATTTGCATAAGCTCTATATATTTTTTGAGTAAGACCACTTTTATAACATTACAATAATTGAAAGGCAATCATAAATACAGCGTACATGTCTTTTAATGGAGTTAAGGTTTTATTATTGCAACTGTCCACATATTATTTTATTGATATGCTCATGTGATGCTGTGGAACAAATCTACAGTAAGAATGACACAGATTCTCATCCAAAACATGCAATCATATTTTAAAAAACACATATTTACCAAACAGACCTCAGTGTTTTTGTATGAAAGAATGAAAGTTATGGTGGAAATATACGATTGGTTGAAACTACAAAAGACATAAGCCTGAGCTGCACTGAGGCTTTTATACATTTTGTACGTACACACTTACAAAAATGAAGTCCCTGACTCCCACTGAGAGCCTGACCGCGGCATGCCTGAATGAAGCCGTACAATATGGGAGCCTTTTTAATTATTCACACTAATGCATGGGACAACTGTTGGCCTATATAGAAGGACAGGAAGGGAGAAGCACACTTAGTGACATAATGACACGAAGGCAGGAAAAGAAAGCCAGATGGTGGATAGAGAAACACATTTTGGTTTGTGGCATTTTCATAATTTTTTATTTTTTTTTATTTTTTTTTAATGAACACATTGATGTGTTTGCTTGTGCGTACTTCCCCCATTAAACAGGAAATCGATCATCTTCAATAAATTAGCCGCTATTGTGCTGTGTTCACATAACGTTAATGAACAGTCTCTCTCAGATTGCAGAGCGATCTGTACATCCTTGTTGCAAACACTCATGCAAACACATTTGCAAGTCAATCCCCTGTCATCTACTGTCATCCTCCTCTGTCCTCCACCACCGCTCACACTGACAAGCCTCGTGTCTTTATTCCTTTTTGCTGTTTCTCTCTTCAATACTTCTGTTTTGTGTTCTTCTATTGTGGTCTGTTAACACTGATTGTTTGCAAGAATGAGTGAGCATGTGTGTTTGAGTGCTGTAGTGTTGGATAGTAGTATCAAAGGGGGGTCAAGCTGATTGATAAGATAGTATCCTCTGTCAACAGTTACTGTTAAAAAATAGAAAAATGACAGCCTCTCAGTGCCATTTGTTTCCTTGATGTGTAGCATTGTGTAGCATTTACAGTTTATGTCCAGGTATTGTTTTGGTCTCTGTAAACCTCAGAACAATGATCAGGTTTGGGTCTTTCCTCTTGACACTTTATTACTCGCTCTTGGCTCTTTTTTCACTGCAGTTTGTAAATGCACTTCTAGATTAAAGAGCACAATCTTGGCTCGAAGTAATAAGAGTTAAAAATGTTTTTGTGCTGCATAACACAGTCACAATGCCATAATAAAATTACAAAAAAAATTATTTATGTATAGTATATAACATTCGTCAAGCCTACTTGCCAATATTGAAAAAAGGGAGTGCATATTTGAAACAAATTGAGAAATTTACAGTCTTACAGTGTCCACAAATGGCTTTTTTGTGGTCTCCTTTCTGTTTTATGTTAATGCAGTCTGCAGTTTAGCGACGTTTCACCAAAGGTTTGTCATGTGACTCTCAGTCCCGGCAGTCATTCAGGGTATTCATGTTGCGCTGAGGAGTGCAGAATTGAATGTTTTATACAGAACCTGGTTGTGCAAATGATTTATTTAAAGCTCAGTTTTTTTTTTTCAAGCATGAGGCACTTGACACTCATGAATAGATCAAGGACCTTCAGGAATTTTAAAATCCTAGAATAAATTCTGTTTTTACAGTTTCTTGTTATGATTTTTTAAAAGAAGAAAACAAGCCATTCAAGCGAACATAATATATTCTTTACAAATATTATGTGATGAAGATAAAAGTGAGTGGGATCACTGGCTTGACTAATGAAACTACAGATAATGCAGGAAAGAGGTATGTGCGTCAGTCACACACACACACTTTGCCAGCATGCCTATGTGTGGCCTTGTATTGTGCGAGTGTATTAGAGATTTCCCATGTTCTTTCGGGTCACTGAAGAAATTCCTATCTGTTTTTTTTTATCTGCAGTGCTTTCTCTTGTCACTCTCTTGTGTTTTCCTTAACCTCCGGTGCTTCCAGACCTGCAGATTTACGCTGTGACCCCCATCCCGGAGAGCCAGGATGTGCTGCAGAGAGACGGAGTGCCCGACAACATCAAAAGCTTCTACAAGTTCAATCACATTTGGAGGTTCAGATATGACCGACCTTTTCACAAGGGCACCAAAGACAAGGAGAATGAGTTTAAGGTACGCTGGGAGAAAAGAGAAATTACCTAGAAAGACAGATGATAAAAGAAGATAGACAGCCACACTGCCACATGATCACAAAAAGTAGACACATATGCACCACATCACACATCCTAACAATGCATCAGAAGAAGATGTATTGAATAATGCATTTTCATCTGTTTCTCTCTATAAATTTTTAATTTTATTGAGATGTGATTTATACTTTTTAATTTATAATCATAAAATTATGATTATTAGGATTTTCTACAACTGACTGATGTAATACTGGTTCATTTTCTCCTTAAAACAGGTGTTTATCTTTATGTAATGCATTTTTTTTCATTCTTATGATTCCTGTATCACTGATTATAACACACGCTGTACATGCTCCATATGAACACACAGCACATAGATCCAGGTAATAGGTTAACAGATATTGAATATTAACACTTCACACCTCTTATCTGGCTAAATTTATTCTCGGACATCCCTGGTCATCAGGTAGGAATATAATTTTGATCAATTTTGCATGTAACAAGAGTGCCCTGCAGCCAAGATCGTGTTGAATCAGACATAATAAAGTAGGCAAGAAATATTTAACAAAGAGATTTCTATCTGCAGAAACAAATAGTTTGCAGAAAGGTCAAGACTTTTATTTTTGTCAGACTTTCCCGCTCTATCTGTAATACATGTTTTGTTTTGTTTTTCTTCAAAATGTGTTCAGGGTGGGTTCCTTGACCTTAAAAGCAGAAGATCAATAAAGGGCAGCAGGGTTGTGTAGTATGTCGGAAGACCCTTCTTCAACCTGAGGACACTGGATCGATATTGCATGTCAGCAGTAATCTGCTCTGCTGAAGTGTCCTTGAGCAAGATGCTAGGTTCAAAAACTAAACTAAACTAGGCTATGATGTATTAGCTCCTTGATAATCACCTGGATGTGAAGGAGGCTTGGCAGAAAACATCATGTTTTCAGAAGACAAATACCGTCCTAACATAATAATGTTCCAGATTTTTTTTTCCATGTAATTTGCTTTATAAAAAAAGTATTTGCAGTATTTATCACAATCCCAAAAGCCTCAACTGTACTTAGTTTAGAACAAATTAGCAAGTTTTAGAATGCGTAAGCGCTAACCTAACATTAGCATGTCCAAATAGTCACCGTGCATGTTAGCATGCAAATGTTACTTATTAGCAAGTTTTGGTATTTTTTCACACGTTAAATTAACATGAAAATAACAATCATTATATCTGCTCAGCATTAACATATAGCACTGTGACTCACAGGATGTTTAACATGCAGATTTTAGCATTTAGCTCAAAGTGCCACTCTGCCTGAGTGCAGCCTCATGGAAATAATTTAGCTTTAATTAAAAATGGAGAGCAAATTCTTGACCTTGATAACAATAGCTTGGCAGATAAAGCTTATAAGTAGACCTTGAGTTAAGATTTTATGTTTAAGTTTGTTTTTTTTCTTTTCTTTGGCTTAGAGTTAGAATTACAAGTATGTATTAAAAATTCAGCCCACAGAAGATACAGGTATTCAACTGCTTTCCATTCTTCGTGTTTCTTCCAACAAACAGGCTGAACATTACTGTTTGTGCTCCACTACAGTGTGACTATTATGTTAATAGACTGCAGAGTTTCCACAGTTTACGTGCTGTCAGAGTGACCTTGGGGGAATGTTGGCGTATTGACAAGCTTGCTGGCTGACAGGGTAAATAGTGGAACATGAATGATGATATGAGGTATAAGATATGACATCTGACCTACCCCTCCAAGTGTAGGAGTTTGGCAGTAGGTGTATTCAACATGTTTTTCTTCAACTCATATGTGTCTCTAATTAAATTGTGTTCTGCCTGCCAGAGATACGGAGCCTGTGTGAATCAGGCATAAGGAAATATGGATTGTTATTTTTTCTTGCAATAAGCTAACACTCATAACTGTGCCATTTGTTTCTGCAGAGTCTTTGGGTGGAGAGGACGACTTTGACTCTGGTCCAGAGTCTTCCAGGCATCTCCCGCTGGTTTGAGGTGGACAAGAGAGAGCTGGTGAGTGTGACCATGGTCCCAGCTCATTAGTTTGGTTTGACTGGACACATCTCATTTCCTTCATTGGATGTATTGAATGATTTTGATGGGGTGCTTTACTTACCAACATGTGCATTTTTGAAAAAAAAAGAAAATTTTGTATCAGGCAGTTTTTTTTATCAGCACTTATTCTGTGTTTTTCCGCCTAGAATCATCATATTTGATATAAGTCCATTCCTACACTGTTAAACGTAAATCTCCTGAAATGCTCTCTGCCTTGGATCTTCTCTTTCATATCCGTGAGGAGTGGGAGGATTTTTGAACGCTGTTTTGTCCAGCATATGCAAAACACAGCACAGTGTCAGTCTCTATTGGTCTAAGCGCATATTCTTTAGCGCAAAGCTGCTGAGCTTGGTGTGAAATTGTGGATTGTGAACCCACTGTTGTTCTGTGTTGGATATGCAGTGCAATAGCATAAAAAATATAGAACTGGCAAAAGCTCAATTAACAAGAGGATTAAGCTTTTGTATAACAGAGAAGGGAAAAAAAGAAAAAGAAATGTAGGATGAAGGGAGAAACATTTTTGAATGCATCAAACTGGCCGCATACTAATTATGTGTTTTTGCAATAATAAAGTGTTTGCCTCAGGACTGCAAATTAAGGTTTATATTGCTTGATGTTGAAAAAGTCAGTGTAATGTAACAAGATGCCATATGAACAAATAATGTAGATTTAATCTTTTTTCAACACAAAATAATTAATCTGAAATGTCTTTGAAACACAAACTTGTATATTTGTAGTAGGAGCATCTTTATAAGTGAATTTGCTTCATTTGAAAATTAAAGGGACAGTCCTGAAATTTTCAAAGTGACAAAACTCAGAAGATAAATGGAATAAATACAATAAATGATCTGAATCAAAGGGTCAGAGGCAGACAATTTGGTTTTTTAGTTTCTAAAATACTTCAACATTTAAAAACTGCTGGATCATACACTTCCAATAATTCCAATAATTACTCCTCACACTGTTTTTTATAAACCTTTCACTTTAAAACTTGTTATTTTTCTTCTACTTTTCAAACTCAAGAAAACTCACTTCATTCTGACAGAAGAGATTGTCCCTGAAAAACTCTAAATGTTTCCACCATCTCCTCCTACGCAGGTGGAGGTTAGCCCGCTGGAGAACGCCATCGAGGTGATTGAGAACAAGAACTTACAACTGCGCACATTGATCACCCAGTGTCAGAGCCGGCAGATGCAGAACATCAACCCCCTCACCATGTGCCTCAACGGGGTCATCGACGCCGCTGTCAACGGGGGGCTGGCCCGCTACCAAGAGGTATGGATGGATAGATGGAGGATAAGGATGGAGGGTTTTAGAGACCGAAGCAGGGGTGAGGAGCGATGACATATGGATTACTTAATGATGCATGAAGGTGGGTTTTAGGGGAGAGACGCCTGGACGGAGAGCGATTTGCGGAGGGAGGAGCGGATGAACAAATGGATGGATGGATGCACGAATGGCTGGGTGAAGGCTTGACTAATATGGATGGATGGAATGGATAGAGGAGCGGAGTGAAGGAAGGGGGGTAAAGGCGGCGAAATGAGATGGAAGGGTGATGCAGGAATAGGTGGATGGATGGATGGATGGATGGGGGTTCGGTTAGTGGATGGATGGATGGATGTGGGTAGAAAGAGGGGTCAGGTCAAAAAATGGCAGTCAGAGTAGTGGGAGAAAGGATTATGGAGAGATGGATGGCTAATAATAGCTGAATGAATGAGATGGGAGTGTTTATGCAGCTGTTTTATGACACGCTGAAGTGGAAACAGACAGACACACAGATTGGTGGAGAAAATTTAAAATATGGCAGTCCTTCTGACAAACATTTGCACCTAATGCTTTTCCAAAAGCGTCCTTAAAAGTAGACAACCGCAGGCTTAACCAGGTGGAGCACAATCCAAAAAAAAAAAAAAAAAAAAAAAAAAAGTCTTCATATCTAGTCAAGAAAACAGTTTTTATCCTCAACAAGCTGAGTGGACTCAGCGACTTGCTCTGTGTCGCATAGCAACCACCCTTTCCCACCGGGAGCATGTGTGTGTGTGTGTGTGTGTGTGTGGTATAAGTGTGTGTGGCTTATACTGTATGTTTGTGTTTGCAAGTTTATATTGGTTTTGTGCAGAAGAGCGTGCCTCTGTGCAGAAGTAGCCTATTAAGGTTTGTAGGATACTTGATGGAGCCTCAAAGGAAAGGGGTCGTAGAAGTGCTTTCCACGCTTACCGCCATTATTTTGCTCAAAAAATGACAGCTTACCGGATGATTTCCCGCTCCCAATGCACTTATAAAGCTTTCCCTTTACTTTAATACACATCCCGGCAGGGTCATGTATGTTTGTAACGTCTTTCTAGTTATTATTTCGATATCAAACAGTGGAAAGGGACTCATATTTCAATGATTCCGCATGAGGTGGACACAGATGGGGCCGTGTCCGCGGCGCTCTCGCTGCCATCGATATCGACACTCATTTTTCTCCGCAAAAATATCGCGTGCAGCCCTCCGCGGAACACACCGTAAATCTATTAATTTCCCCACGTAATGCCGATTGACAGCTGTGGAGGTTTGCTCGGCCTCATATGAAGGAGAAATTGTCATTATTAATATTCAGATTTATTGCTTTAGTTTGAGCTGAGACCCTGGAGGTGGGGGGGGGCGCTGTCTGATTTATTTCCCCTCCCCTCAGCGTTCCATCTCTAATTGGACTTTTCTAATGATTAACTGAGCCACTCCATGGCGAGGCCTCACTCCCTGCAGCCCGACGAGGAATTTCCATCATTTGAAGAAGATTATTGATTATTTTTTTCGCAGCCTTTTCCGGAGGACCTGAGTTGGAATTTGCTGAAGGCAGCATTTCTCTGTTTAGAAGTACTACCTTGGCACTGTTGCACATAGTACATCGGCCGTAAAGAGCGTGAAAATGTCCATGTGAAAATAAAAACTACACGTGTGTCGAACGGTTTAATAAAAGAGGAGCGAGATATCATGTTGAGTGCATACTGATATGCGCCGTCTAGGTTGGAGATTGCCATCTGAGGATGTTTATCTGGTGGAATAATATTCCGTGTGTTATTGAGGATGGCAGCCGTTGTTTGTGTGACATGTTTGAAGCAGCACTGAGCATCTTTTTTCTTTAACTGTCATCTGGCTCTGTCTCTTTGGAGATAAACAGCTGTGTCCTTGCAAGAGCAACCGTGCTGATCTTTCCTTTTTTTGTGAACTCCTCCTTTACCTTTCAATCCTTTTTTTTTTTTTTTTGTCTGTGTGTGTGTGTGTGTTTTCCTCTGTGGCAGATTTGAAAGCAGATTATGAGCCGGGTCTTTCATCAGCTCGTTGCCTCTCGTCTTTGTGTACCCTGATGCAGATTGAAAAGGATTTACCATAATCTGTAGACACATCACAAGTGTAGATGGCATTGTAAACAGCGGGGAACTGGCGTTTTAATGTATGCATCATTCAAAGCAGACTGGGGAATTTTTCATCTTATCTATTTCTCCTCTGAGTTTAAATTTTTTTTTTTTTTGGAAGAAATGTCTGGGAAAGCATATAGAAAACTAAATCTATGAGCCATAACCGAGAAGTGTGATGTTCTGAAGAGACCTGATCTGTAACAGGAAGCAACTGATATGAACAAATGTGTTTGAAATAAATAGCTTTTAAAAAATCTGAGACCCAAATTGGCCACTAAATCAAAGAAAAAAATCAATTCTTTGATTACACTAACATCCATTTGGCTGAGTGTTTTGTCTTTCTCTATTTTTAACCAAGTGAGTACTTTTATTCTGGTCCCTGAACTTGATATTAATATCACAGCACAAAAACCCAGACAGGAGCGTTACACCCCGTTTGAGCTTGATGTTAGCTTACTCTGTCTGGCTATTTGCTCGGTTTGTTTTGTGACTGTTGTTTTAAGGATTCAACAACAAAAAAAAAAAAAAAAATGTGGACGCTAATTCACAGTGTCAGCCCAGCGGGGATTCAGGTAGCTCTGCAGCACAGAAAGACTGCTTCAGCTCCCAGAGTGTGCATAACAGATGTTCTTGCTTTTTGTCTTCGCGCAGGCCTTTTTCGTGAAGGACTACATTATGAATCACCCTGAGGACGGCGAAAAGATCGGGCGACTGAGAGAACTCATGTTCGAACAGGTTTGTAATAAGAGCCAAAAAAGACTCTTGAAAACCCTTGAAAGCACATGTGAAAAAACACTGCTTTGCCCTTAAAATGCTTCATCAATTTACCGTACTAATTATAATGTTATGAGCTTAGTAAAAAAATCCTATTTTTTGTTTTAAAAAGTGGATATAATGTGGATAAAATATAAATTTTCCAATGTATGACTGGTGGAAACCACTGTTATGTTTCACCCGCTGTAAGTAAAAAAGAAGTCTTGTGCCATGCTTGATGTCTGTAAGCTACAGTCCTGAAAAATAATCAAAACAAGTTTTAATCTGTAAATACATACGGTTCCAAAGAAATGCATTGCTAACTCCTGTTTTTTTGTCATGAATGGTTAAAAAAATGTAACCAAAATTACAGCTTACCTGTCTGTTTTAGGAAATAAATCATTTGATGCAACAGTGTGACCAAAAAACAGGTGTCAAATCCCCTTTAAATCATTAGACCCAATATAAATATACAGTGTTTATAATGTACAGGTGCCATATAGCAAGCAGGATTCGTTGTGTTTGCCCAGGCAGCATGAGTTCAGCTCCTGGTAAACACTTTTCTGTCTCTCAGTTAGCATTCATCACACTGTAATACACTCTTGTGCCTCTGTACAGTTTAAACTAGACACTAAGTCTGTACATAGAGTACACTTCACTTATTTGACCTCGGAATTGTGCTGCAATTGATGCTGAGATATTACATATAGCACCTTTGAGTCACAAGTTGAGTCACAAGTTGGCAGGTAGAAAACAACAGTTAAAGTATCTGACAGCCAAGACGCCATTTCTCCTTCTTTTTCCTACATAAGCTAATTAAAATAGCTAATTCTAACATATTTTAGCACCAACTAAAGTAAAATCACTCAGAATACTTATGACCTTGCTTGATTCCAACTGACTTCCAATCATTTTACCCAATTTCCAGATTTTCAAATACTGACCAAACAACTCCGGCACTTGTTCTTAGATTTGTTTATTTGTGGTAATCACAGATGTTAACCGGCTCTTGTTTTGCAGGCACACATTCTGGAGTACGGCCTCGCTGTGCATGAGAAGTACGTCCCCCAGGACATGAGACCCCTCCACAAGAAGTTAGTGGACCAGTTTCATCTGATGAAGTCCAGTCTTGGCATACAGGTGAGCCAAGAAGACAAGACAATGATAAAACATCTGAAAAGAATATTATTTCCAAAGCTGCACATTTATAATCCAATGAGGGATGAAAATATCAAGTTAAACAGAAGTTATTTTAGTTAATGATGCATCAAACGTGTATTAGGAAGATTAAAACTATCCCACTTCTGTTAATGTTTTTTCCCTCATATCATTAAGTCTCCTCTGGTCTTTCATGGATGCACACACTGTATGTGACAACAAAAAAACCCACCGCTGTGTGCACACTTCCAAGCCAATGACCCCGTTAGGGGAGCAAACCGCCCCTCATTATAAAACGTCTCCTTTATTTGCATTTGTGTGTGTGTGTGTGTGTGTGTGAGCTTTATTTGACACACCTCCTGCTGGCACGAAGGAGAATTTAATTATATGTGCTTCCTCTTCTCCAATTTTTAAACATCCCAGGAGTTTCCGGCTTACGTGCGAGCGAGCCCGGTGCACTTCACCAACGGCAGCCCGCGAACGTGCAGGAACTCAGTGCCCAACATCATCAGCCCAGACGGCGGCAGAGGGGTTACCAGGCGAAGGTGACAACAAATTTTGTCTCATATTTCATGTCGATTTTTTAAATATCTTTGTGAATGCATCATTGTGTCTTTCTTTCTTTCTTTTCTTCTGTCTTCTTCATTTCTCTGTATTCAAAATGAAAAAAAATCTTTTCTTTATAAAGTTTTTGTTCCTCTTGATGTGCTGCCATTCACTGCAGACCAATCTCTTCATCTTCCTCCCTTTTTTTTCCACTTTTTTTTTGTGTGTGTCCTCATCTCACCTCAGACACCTTTACTCTCTTCTTCTTCCTCCCACCCTTTAGCAGTGTGGCTCCATCAAGGCATACAATGGGTGAGGGCAGATGGGTGGCACCCACAGGGATAATTTCTGTGTGGCTGCTGCCAAGTCTGGAGACAGACTTTGTGTGTGTGTTTGCGCGCGCGTGTGTGTGTGTGCGCGTGTTTTGATGTGTTCAGTGACCCTGCCACTCTGTCTACCTGCGACATTCTTCCTCCACAGTCCGATCCCAGGGGGGGCAAAGCCACACAGGGAGATACAGACACACACATCACCTTCATCTCCCAGTGACATTTTGTGTTTTACTCTCTGAGTTTTGATTTCTTTTTCTTTTTTTTTTGTACTCTGTTTGGCAACACAAAACCACATTACATGTATCTTTTTTTTTTCAAATTATTTTTTGACTTCTGCTTTAACCTTCCTTTAAAAACCACATGGCGTTTGTTCTCTAACCTTTCTTCAAAAGCGGACAAGTGCTTGATGAAATGCTGTGATTGCTGCATCGATTACTTTCTTACAATCTGACATTTTCTGTCTCTGTTTGTCCTTTTTTCCCTCCCTGCCTCCCGGTTTTTTTTTTTGGCCGACACTCACGCTGAATTTTTCGGTAAGTGAAACCTCTGAGAGCTAATTAAAGAAAATATCATAACCTCTGTTTGTGGAAAGCCTTCTGTGACCGTCTCTCTCTCTCTGTGTCCTTCTCTCACCCTCAGCCTTCCTCAGCTACCCTGCCGTGAACCGCTACTCCTCGTCCTCTCTGTCGTCTCAGGCCTCCAACGAAGTCAGCAACATCACAGGGCAATCCGAGAGTTCGGATGAAGTCTTCAACATGCAGGTAATCTCCCTCCCTCTTTTTTTTTTTTTTTTTCCCTCTGACACATACAGACCTCTTATGTCTTCCCACTAAGGCTCTTAAGGTGGCAGATTGAGTCCACATCCCAACATGCTCATTGCCCTCCCTGCTCCCTACAGATTTCACTTGCAATTCGTTTTAATCCCCCCCCTCACTTCGTTCCACCCTCATTTTCTCCTCTCTCCCGCGACTCTTTTCTCTCTCTCTCCACGGTCCTCTCTGCTTGCTCGCAGCTTTGTCTGGCTAAGAAAACGGTCACGATTATATCAAATAAGGACACGGTGCTTTGTGTGGTCCGTCCAGGGAGCTCGCAGGACTTGGGCAGTAATCTAAACTAGATTTGGCCAATTCCGAAAGCTGCCGACAACTCCTGGCAAGCTGTCTGCCGCACCTGGCAGGCCTGGGATAAGAGGAAGCGGAGAAAAAAAAAGGCTGTTGTCGAGGATCTGACCGAACCAATTACAATGTTGTTTTTGAGCATCATAGCTTTTATTCTATAGATCAAGCGCAATTCTCTGAGCGGTGATACCGAAGACAAACATTATAATGGAACAGAAGTGCGCTGAGCCTTTAACCCCAAGTCTCCTTCAGACACGTGCTTTGAAGGTCTCATTTGAAGATTTTGTGATAAATTAATTGATTTTAATAACAGAGTGCTATTTTGGTTTGCTTGTTTGTTCAAAATGACCCCATTGACCAAAATCATGGTCGAACATTAGTATAAATTTAGACAGAAAGTTTCACCTCCTTCATTTCAGTCCACTAAGACTACTTAGATCCATCACATGAATTGATGCTTTACTCACAGCTTGTCATGTTTCATGTATTTTGTCTCAGTTGTGCTCAGTAAGCTGCATTATCAGACTGGAAAAAAAGAGTTTGACAAAAGCACAACTTGCTCTTTTAACACTTGGTTCTTGTACAGATTAAAACAAACTACAAACAAACCATGTTAATTAAGGAGCTCTTAAAGATGCTGGAAGTTGACTTTTTCACTTTAACTTTTTTTTTTTCTAAACTAGGCTGGCTGACTTTATTTAAGTGTATTTCTCAAACTCTCTCTCTATTCCTCATAAGAAGCCTGCTACACGTATTACTAAATGATGACAGTTATTTATAGTTTTGAGTTTTGATTCTTCTTTTTTATCATTTACCCAGAGAACTGCTCTGTTGCTTTTCAGCAAGATTCACGGTCGCACAGTTTTATTTATTTATGTATCCTTAAGGTCCATTTGACCACAGTTATTACTTACAGTTGGAAAAAATAGCAATTCTTTGCGACAAGGAAAAAGAAAACATATCAGACTTTCATGCCCCTCAAGCAGAAGCATCAAAGAAGACTTTGACATCAAATTACACTGAGATTATTTTTTTTTTAATTCAGAAATAAAGTCATGATATCAAAAAATGCAAAACACTTCATAGTCACTTTGACTGGGTATTAACACTTAGTATCATAAGGTTATCAATCAAAATTACCCAGTACTAAGTAGTATTGAAACTCTAGTAAAATGATACTTGTCAGAGTTCCCTAAATGCAACATGTTTTAACCCCCACCCCTCTGCAGCAGCCACAGACATGCGGTGCATATGATGGAGTCTGCAGTTCACTCTCTGGAGATGCCATCAAAACATTCACAAGCACCGACTGTGCTGCTTACCTGCGGCATTTGATAAAAAAGAAATGCAAAAATTAAAAAATGATTAATAACTGGAATAACTTGAAATATAATAAATATAATAATAACAAATAATTAAATGAAGTTGGAAAAAAAGGTATCAAATGAAAAATTCTCCTGTAATCTGTACTTGTGTTGGTACTTATAAGGTCATTTTTTTTTAACAGTTTAAGGGAAGTTGTGAATTTCTTACTACTGCATTGCAAAAATAAGCTAATTAATGTAATATATATATATAAATAATGTTTGTAATTTTCTAGTAATGATATGATGATGTTGTTGTTTTTGTTGTCATCCCCCCCGCAGCCCAGTCCGTCTACCTCAAGCCTCAGCTCCAACCATTCTGCCTCGCCCAATGTCACCAGCTCAGCCCCCTCCAGTGCCAGAGGTGAGACTGCCACTCATTTTACAATGCTGTGGACTGCAGGCTATTAACTGATATTTCAACCCAGAGTGACTCCAGCTGAGGACGCAGACAGAGGTTTAACCCTTGACCTTTCGGTGTCACGATGTCCTTACAAACCACCGCAGCGTCCCGCCGATTGAGGTTAGCGAGGTTAGACGACTGCCAGGGATGCAGACAGGAGAGGGAGAGACGAGGTAAAATAAAATAAGAGAGAGAAAATACAGTCAGGAGAGAGGCTTGAAACTGAGAAATAGAGAGAATACGAAATGAGCCGAGATGAAAAATGAAATGAGCTGAGACATGGAGACAAATGCTGCTGAAAAAAACATGGGAGCCCGTGAAAATGCAAGAGAGAGTAAGAGATGATTACAGCTCTGAGAGGTATCCCTCTCGGACCTCAAAACAATCTCCAGTCCAGCCTGGGCCTGGACACCCCCCTCCCTCGCCCAACCACCCTCCACCACCACCCAAATGTGAATACCTGATGCCTTCTCTTATCACCCTGTGTTCAAATGCGCAAACGTGTTCCTGCCTGATCCACATCGTAAAAAAAAAAAAAAGAATATATGAAGACGTTTATAGAAGTGTATACACTCCCCTTTGGCAAGCTGCTGGCAGCGGGTGGCGCCCTTATAAAAAGTGCCTCTGTCTAGCCATAAAGCCTGGAGAGAGTTATTGCGCGGGTGTTATCTGAATGCGAGCCAGCGACGGCTATCTCATACTCATATGATAGCCTTTCAAAGTGGTATCGCATGCGCTAATGGATCAAGATCTACACAGTGGCTAACACCAGATGAGAGGAAGTGTGAGGGAAAATGGTGGGAGAGAGCATTTGCATGCATATGTGCATGTGTGTGCACGTGTGTGTGTATGTGAGTGTGTGGGCTTTTGTGTTTTATCTCGACGCGTGTGCTACATATGTTTGGCATGCATGCCTGTCTGGTGTGATTGTCCAGTCTAACTGAGGAAGTGAGGTGCGTTTGTGTGTGTGTGTGTGTGTGCGGGAAGGGGGCAGGTCATTTATCATGTTGTGGAGCCAGCGAGGCTGAAAGAATGGTGGAGGGGCTTGGAGGGACAAAGAGAGATTGGCCTTTCCTGATTGCCAGTATTTGTGGGTAATAGTCTAACACCTAACCGCTATTTGGTCCCTTATGTGTTGCACACGCTCTTGTGTGTGACTTTTTTTTTGAGTGTGTGTGTGTGTGTGTGTGTGTGTTACAGCTCTAACATCTCACACCATTTGTTCCAGGTTCACCTCAAATGGCAGAGAAACACAAGCATTCCAGAGAAAATGCCTGTCTGTCTCCACGAGAGAGACCGGTTAGCGCCATCTTCCCCAACCCCCTGGACCCCACACAGGTGAACACACAAATACACATGCAAGCACACACACTGAGGGGTAAGTGGGCAGCATAAACAGAATGAACAACTGAACACAAAACAGAAAAGGTGCTTTACCAGTTATTAGATGCATCAAAAAAATCACCAGTTCCTGGTCAACATTTAGGTGTTTGCTGTTGAAACGAGGCAATAATGTGATCATAAACAACTATTTGTTCACATTAATCAAAGCATTCTCAACCTTAAAATCTGCAGGGGGAGTTGTGCAAACAGTTTTTGGTTTGCAGGCAGCTTTCTCTCCTCTCTTTCTCTTTTCTATCCTTCACCGTCCCTTTACTTTCCTGTCTTTTGCATCAGAGCAGGGAAAATAGAAGGAGGCAGAAAAACTTCTATTTCAACCACAAAAGCAAGCAAGCTTAGAAAATCAGTGACATGTTCTGTCTATCTGTAAACGCCCACTTGCTTAGCTGTGGGCCTTACAGTAATTGTAGCAGACATTTTTGCCGATTTCGTCCTTGTTGCAGACAATTTAATAACGTATCCTAATTCAAGTCACAGTTGCTAAAATTAGCTCACGTGACATCTCCCTCTGTCGCTCTTTCTCTCTCTCTGTCTAGATCTAAACTGCATACAAAATAACCAAACAAGTGATTTATGAGTAACTCCAATGGAGGAGTAATAATAGTGACAGGACAAATAACATAGTGAGGTGCTGGTCCCATGCTAGGTGGTCCTGGAGTTTACCTAGGCGTGCCATGGCACAAATTAAGCCCTGAGTGAAGCAATTTACCAAATCCAGCTATACCTTGTGTTTCAGTATAGAATTCATCGTATCTGACAAATCCGTGCAACTGGCTGCATGTTAACAAGTGATTATAGTCTGGCCTTTTACGTTTAAATGTAAGGACATTTACATGCAAAGAAAAGTGGGTAAAAAAAAAAGGAGAAAGACAAATGAAGGTTTGACCTTTTGATGCACGACCAATGAGGAATGGGACCTGCTTATACGAGGAAAGTTTGAGAAATATAAAGAACATTAAAAAAATTGTGTCCCGAGGCACTGATCATTCACTGTGCTCATGAAATAATTTGCCAATAGAGGCATAGACTGTAACTGAAACCTTCTGAAACCTTCTGGGAGCAGAATACTGGGAAAAATGAAGATGTTATTGTTCCATGCGTGGTGTCGTGTGGGCCTTAAGCACATTAGCAAACCAAAAGAATTACAATACATAAACAGTGGGAGGAGCTATTGTCATCTTTAGTAAAAGTCCTGTTCAATTTCTCTGTAGACTTGTTAGAATGCATCTTTTTTCATAAGAGGGTGCATCACTCTGTACACAAACAAAACAAGAGGGAGTTTAATCACCATTTTCAAGGTGTATTTTGGCAAGAAACATCCAATCAGCAAGCTTAAAAATTCTGTTACATGCAGCACTGATAGTGGGTGGAAGCAAAGGATTACAATATTATGAATACTGGTGATACATTTAGAAACAAAGAAGTGTTTGTATTAAAACCAGCTCCTTCTCTCCATAGCAACAGTGACCAAGGCTCATGTGTTTTATAGGCATTAGAGCTCCTTTAATTCCAATCTGATGGACAAGACATAAAACTCCTCAGAAAAATTCAAATAATAGAAAACTCACGGTCAAAATATAAACCTTCTGAATCATAACACAAACCAGGCAAATCCTGTGTTTGTGTATTCAATAAAATTGAGGTCAATTTGAAAGAAAAATGCAGAATAGGGAATTATATACTATAGGAACATGGACATATCGTTTTTCTCATGAGGGTAAATGAAAGGAAACACATGCTCACTTTGCTCCACCTGTCCTTCAAGTGCATGACTTGGAATAACAACACATATATTCATCTTTGTCACATCAATTCTCTCTGGTATGTTTGCCCAATTATGCCAGCTAGAGATAGCTTACAATTGCAGTTTGTGCAACAGCAGCCGACACTGCTACTGATTTCGTCTTAAAGTCAGACAGTGGACCTTTGCTTAATTTCTGTACAAAACAAAAAACTTTCCAGCACAGGAAGCTAATGTAACTCCAAGAACAAGAGGCAGCAAGAACAACATGATATTGCAGTTTCCTCTGTAGCTGAAGGGCAGCTGGTAACGCAATCACGCACTCCATCCTCGGAGAAAAGCCACTGTAACGGAAAAAATAATGTTTGTTTTTCAAGGCTCTTTCATCTCGTACAGTCAGCGCTGATGCTGCTGGCACAGGTCACCCTGCCTGTATCCAATCAGAAGAATCAAATCAGGTCCACACATGAATAAATGTTGAGATGCCTGATAATTATTTCCAACCTGACAGCAGTAAAGGGCTAGCTATTAGCTGCTAATAGAGTATTGATACTGGAAGCATTGATTTCTTGTATCATTTACTGTAATTAGAGCAAGTAAGAGAAACTTAAGCTTATTCTTTTATTTTTAGGATGCGCTTTTGCAGATATCACAGCAGACATGAAGGCCATTATGCATTCAACACTCTTCCTCTCAGTCTGCGTCTGTCTGACTCTGTCTCTGCCTGCCTCTCCCTCTGTCAACTCTATTGAATTTCCCAGGGAAAGATTTCACACCTTGATATTTATTGTCGCCATCCAATATCCAGTTGTTTCCCTTCGCCTTTAAGCTGCCATTTTACCTGCGTTATCCCAAATACAAGGCTGCATGCTGCAGGTATTTTACAGCAATTTTTAACTTTTTGTTTTTTTTCTTTTTTTTTTCCTGTGTGCAGAGAGCTGCTCCTCATCAAATAGGCGACACCACTTTACCAAGGAGTGACCCCAACCTCTCAGCACCAGACAAAGGTAAAACACTCTGTTTTGCACATTGTTTTACATCCTTTGCACTCATTCTCAGAAACCCTCTAAATATACTCTCACGGCAGGGCGTCCCCTCCAGCAGAATTAAACCTATTCTTAGGTATTTGTTAAATGTTATTTTCTTTGTTTTTTTTGCACTTCTTGTTTTTTTTTAAAAGACCATTTATTCCAAGTCCCCCAGCATGTGTCCATTTAGCAAAACTCCTGCAGAATTTCTCAACAAAAGCTCTCCTTAGCGGAACACAATGCCACATTAACTTCAAGCATCTTTTCTATTACTCACCTTACACTGAAGTGGCAGGGGAGGCGTCATCTGTCCAGACATGCAGTGTGTGTGTGTGTGTGTGTGTGTGTGTGTTTGTGACAGTTTGACCGCAGAGTGACTTGAGGCATCTGACCTCAAGTAGCTGTTTCTGAAAGCTCCATGGGACACACACACACACAAAAACGCACTCTGAAACACACACACACACACTGGGCTCCATTTTCCTTCAACTCCTAGCCAGACACACAGTCTAGATTACAGCTTCCCTCATCCTTAAAATGCAATGAAATGGCAGGTGCTGTCCCTGCAATGCTGACGGATGTGTGTGACATTCATATGTATTAATGCATACATCTTAGTAAAGCCCCCCTGGCTGCCATTTTGCTCTGCAAAGCACAGAGATAAATATTTTACATATTTTTTTTAAAGTATACCTGTGAATTCAGACTGAAAGCTGCCCTCAATATGCAATTAAAAAACCTTTAACTGTTTAAAAAAAGCAGTTCAATCACCTTTTTCTTAGCTTCTGCAAAACTGAGTATAAAATGAATGTGTTAAATGTATTTCCTTTCATGGCCATAAAAAAGAGAGCTGCTTTCAGAACACTTAGTGAAATAATTAGGGAAGACTGCAGTACACCCTCAAAAATAAAGCGTTAAGAGAGCGGATGTGATAGCTTCCTCATGCACAAACACACGCCTTTCAAGTGCAATCTGTAAATAAAGCAGCGAGAGCTGGGAGAGATGAACTGCCTCAATATGGTGCCATGACACCTTCCTGCGTGCCACAATGAATAAAAAAAAGGTGCAAAAGTTGACACAAAACCTGTGATTGTGTAAAAGCGTTGTTAGTCGCATCCTCCGCCTTGAACCGTAAATTATAACCTCTGATATCAAATTTGGAGTTTTTGTTCAACATGACCTCAGTTTGCAGTGTAATGAAAATAAAAAGAGCCTCTTAAAGTCTGCTCAGAAGGTTGTTCAGAGGCTTCAGGCCACCAGAACATTTACAAACTGTGATCCCACCAATTTGTCTGACTTTGCTTTCAATTACTGTGTCTGATTACAATTTATTTTTTACAGAAATGTCTGCACTTGAAGTAGCCAGAAAGTACATCATTAGTTGCTCATCAGGAGAAATCAATTAATTTCTTTCTAGCTCCTTTGAGTGCATATATTTCTCTATTTTCTTAAGAGGTTCAGGTTTGATTGAATGGGACCTTTAAACTTTAAACAAGTGTTTGTAAATTATAGTTCCTCCTTGTTTACATAAAATCTATGCTAAAGAAAATCTGTTAAACCTGTTTTCACACCAAATGTGCAAGTGTGGCATTTCACAGGTCAATTATTTTGCTCATTAATTTCCTCCCTCTTTGTGGAGAGTTAATGCAAAGAACAACAGTAAATCTAAAGGAAAAGTAGCCTTAAAACTAAAAGCTATGATGGAATGCGTTCCAGGTTTTGTCAGAAAATAATGCTCATTTAATGGAAAATGCAGACAAATGGAAATATGAACTAATTAATGCTCTGATGCAAAGCCGGTGACCTGCATTCATCTGACATCGTGTGCTCCTAATTGGTAAGAAAACATCCTCCACCACCGACAAATAAAGCTTCTCCAGAGGTTTGTTTATGTGCTTGACCTTAATTTCTCTGCCAGTAACATTAGCAAATGTTACTGTTTCTGGGAAGGAACAAAGAAAAACGTTAATGGAGTAAAATCATCTCTAATCTCCCTGAAAAGGGCAAGATAGACAGGACAAAAAGTAAAATAAAACAGCAGCGACACATTGAAGATTGAGACGGACCTCCGACTTCCAGGAAGATGTAATGATTTAACAATAACATCAGACTAGAATATCCGATTGTTAAAGCCTCTGTAAACTAAGCTTTAAGTCTTAAGCATTGCTCTGTAACATTAAATATTATAATACATTTAAATAAACTGCAATCAAAGTAAAAATGTAGGTTTAATTATTAAGATTTGAATGTGTTTTAAACCAAGTTAATCTGTCTGATCAGGGCTGTAAAAATGTGTTTAGCTTTAACAAAATGGACAAGAAAACAAACCCTCTCACTTTCATCAGCTTCTACCTCAAATATTACTTAATCCTGATTAGTACATTCAAGTGCATTGAGTGCCTTTATCCGGGAGAGTGTATATGTTCTTGCACATTTGGTGTGAAACCAGAATTAAAGCACTCTGTCCCTAATCTGAACACATGACAATCAGCTGATCATTCTTGGTTAGTTTCCAGTTTTCCATACCATCCATCTAAAATGTTCACCATTCCACTGTGTTCTCCATGCTGTCTCGTGTTATCCCATAACCTGTTTTAGTGACTTGTCATATTTCTGTGTGCTGTAAGTGAGACCCACACCCAGTAGCTGGAGCCTTGACAGTGTCAAAGAGGGCGCTCCATCCTTCTCTGACTCTGTTGGCAAATTGCTATGCCCTCCCGTACCTCCTAGGCCACCGTACTCAGGTAAACTGTCCCGTCGTGGGCGAATCCACCGCTGAGGAATGGTACTAATTTTTCTGCTCCGACTTTTTTAACACTTCCGCCTCCTCCTCCTCTTATAACATCCTTCCATCTGAGGCTCTCAGCTGACTGCCGTCTTGCTTGCTGCTGCCCAATTTCATCCACATACATGATGACAACAGCGTTTTCTTGACAAACAGGCTTAGATGCAGATATTATTTGGTATGTTAGCTCAGCTGAGAACAAGTATGAAAATCTGCATGGACTTTGAGAGGGCTGAAGTCAATCCCAATTGAAATTCCAGTCAATTACTGGATTTGTGTTGTCTTTTTCCTCCCTTTCAGTCCCCCCTGGGAATCGCACGTCATCACATTTCAACAACAGCTCTCTTCCCCCCATCAACTCCAACCGTCTCTTACTTATTTACTTATTTATAGATGCAACAGACTTGACTTATTCCCCAGTGCTTTCTGATATATCGTGCCGCCCAGCAGTGTAATAAGCAGATGGAGTGTTCTTCTTTCTGCCCTCGTTGCATAAAGCAGCAGCAGCTGTTGGATGTAGAAACAGCTTAAGGCAGCCTAAAGGACCTGCAAAAACATCAGCGCTTCTTTGACTCATTGATGCTTTAAGCCTCTGGCCTCTCGCAGCGCCGCGTGTGTATGTTTGCATGACTCATGCTGTGTCATCACGGTGAATGGAACAAAAAACGGTCCCCTAATTTGAATTTGCCCTCTTTCCTTCTCCTCCCTCTCCCTCTCTTTCTCTCCCTCTCTCTCTCTCATCTGGTTGTCAGCAGGCTCCTCGGCTAAAAACATGAGGTCGCAGTCCCCCGTCTCCACGTCCAGATCGCCCCAAAAGGTTGGTTCCTGTTCATGTCTCTTACTTTCTTTGTCCATTTGAAAGTTTTTGGCCATTTTTATTATATTTTATTTCTTTTTATAGTTTCCATTTTTTCCTGAGACAGCCCAACCTTGCTTAGCGACAGCCTCGGGGGCCTTTATCCTTCACTGCTAGCATCTTATCGGCCAGCTCCAGGGTCTTTATCCTATTCTGTCTCAAGCCAAGGCCTGGGAGCTTTGCATTACTGTTCACTGAAGCTGCTAACTGCTCCTTGCTGCTGATTTTGTAGTTTTTATGACACGACTGTCCCAACGAGGACCCAGAACAGGACTGACTGGAGGGCATTCGTTGTATTAGCTAAAAATGCACACCTGGTAGACACCAGCTCCATTAGTATTCAAGTACATGTACTCGTCAGTTGATTTCAATTTCAAAGACTGAACCCTGTTTGTTATTTTTTCCTTCAGCGCCGATGCTGTGAGACCTGAACTAAATGTTCCCGTCTCTCAACTGAGATATGTTAAAACAAGTTTTATTATATCTCTGACCTCAAGTGTTTTTATGTTTATCTCCAGTTAAGCTGATTAATCACGCTTTTTCTCACTCTCATATATTGTTAATGAGCCTTTTAGTAGTTAATAGCAGTCTGCAGAAGCAGAAGAGGTCCGGGAAAGGTTAGCTAAGCACAGACTGAGCTCTTAATGAGGGTAAAAAGTTGTTTTGAAACTTTTGTCTCCCGCTAACTGTTATCTTCTTTTTGTGGGCTTGTCACAAGCAGCAGTGCTTAGCTCCCAGCTTTTGTTGCGGGTGCGATGTCTCCTCACATGTGACAACTAGCAAGAATGCGTTTGTTTGTGTGTGTTTGTGTGGTCTGCGCGCGCGCGCGTGTGTGTGCGTGTGTGTGTGTGTGTGAGAGAGAGAGAGAGAGAGGCGGAAAGAGAGAGAGACAGAGAGAGAGAACAACTCTGGAAACCAAAGTGTGAGTGACAGCTTGGCGCACAGCAAGCTCTGTCAATCAGATTCGCATGTGTGGTTCGGTGTGTGCACGCCGCCGCGCGTTTTTGTTTGTGTGTGTTTGCGAGGGTATGCCGTGGCAGTAGCAGAAGCCTGGAGCGAAGTACCAAGCTGCCCATCACAGCACAGCCGGAGACGGCTCCTCCGCGGACCTCCAGCAGGCCCTATTATCTGGCACATGAGCGCACACACGGCGAACACACACATCAGTCAGAGCAGCCAGGGGCCCATTACCAGACCACAAACCCCAGGACAGTAGTGAACCTGCAGAAAACACATGGTGCCAGTCTGACAGGGCTGCACTTACTCATCTCCAGAGGTAGAGATGATATTTAGTGGTCGCCTCTCTCACTGGCCGAGAATATAAGCTGCTTGTCAGCACTGTATTAAATATACTGATTTTCATCATGCTTGCCCAGATGTGAAAGGGTTTGTCCAGTCGTGCATGTCAAATGGATACGTGCCCTCTGTAGCATGAACAATACAACCCTACTGATCAATTGTATACTCCACTAGATCCAATTAAATTTTAGCAGATATAATGGCAGCACGGTCAATTGCTCAGAAAAAAACATTTTGTTGAGTGATCGGATTTTTGAAAGAGAGGGGGAAGAGTGCAGCATATTGTGTATTTTCATGTCAGTGCACAAGGCCGTCTGATAGGGTGGAAAAACCTGGCCCTCTCAATCTGTTCACTGACTCCCTTCCTTTTTTTTGTCTTTAAAGGATTTATCGTTCACATATGGCTTTGTCAGCACGTGTTGGAGACATTACCATAACTGGCTCACTAAATTTTAGACTCAGACTTTGCTAAAAAAAAACAACAAAACACCATACTGTGTTACACGTTTACCGTTTTGCTCTGATTTTATTTTAAAAAGTATGTTACAATTCAAGGATAAGTAAAGGTAGCCATAAGATGCGGTTAATGAATGATTACCAAACTGGTGTTCGAAACTCCCCAAAGGGTCCTTAGATTATTGAAGGGTCATATGTTATTTTGTTTATTTCAGACTTTAACATATTGTCACCTAGGACCCTAAAAATCCTATAAATTCAACAATCTAAGAAGGGCTTTAAGGCTGCAACTATGAATTATTTTCAGTCTCTGCTGTCCTCTGTTATTATCTTTGTTATTGATCCATTGTTTGGTCTAAACAGCATCAGAAAAGGGTGCAAAATGAATCACAATTTCCTAGAGCCTAAGGTGACAGTCCAGAAACTAGATATTTGTTTTTCTGTAGAGATGGCACAATTCATCAATAAATTGATTAGCCAATTAGCTACTTTGGTGACCATGTGATCACTGCAGTTGGTTAACATTCATATATTCACCATTTCCAGCTTTTACAACAAAGCATATGCTGCTTTTCAGAATGTCTGAAATTTGGACTTCACAGACTTCATAATGGGCATTTTTCAAAATAATTCATTTATTCACTACAAAGCATTACAGTTTAATTAATAAATAAAACAAAAAGAAATGTCAGAAAATTGTTCCATGCAATCATAATTAATTATAATTAATTGTAAGTTAATTATTTACTCTGACATCATCCATCACTGACAGAACAGCGGGTGTGGTCGGTGGTTTGGTGTGTGTGGAGGCGTGTTCTGCACCTGTTAACACCTCCAACAATGTGAATGTTGCATTGAAGCACCCTGAGGTTCAAGTTTAACTATTAGATGTAAATACAAGATTTTCAGAGGCTGTTATGTTTCTTTTGAAATGATTAATTAGGCACCAAAATAATTGCCAGTTATTTTGTTGTTGTTTAATCCATTAATCAGATAAGTTTTAAATTGCTTTATTACAAAAGTTCACAAGCCAGAATGGTTGTAAACAACAGCCCTATGTACTAAAAAGCATGTCAACATATTAATTTCCTGTCATTTTTTTGACTCCCTCTAGACCACAGTGCCGCCTTTCACCCCTTCACCCACCGAGTGCCAGTCTACCAGTCTGGTCTCCAACTCCCCCGTCCTTTCCGGCAGCTACAGCAGTGGCATTTCCTCCCTCAGCCGCTGCAGCGTGTCGGAAGCTTCGGGCACTGAGCTGCCCACAGGCGACCACCCACCCCACCCGCAGCCCCCTCCCACCACCCTGCCAAACTCTGTCTCCAGCAGCTCCGACGAGCCGATCCGCAGAGAGAACAAGACCCCGCCCCCGTACAGCGTGTACGAGAGGAACAACCCCCGCCGGCCCGTGCCGCTGCCTCACAGCCTCTCCATCCCCCCGCAGACAGACCCCCCGGCCCTGCCACCCAAGCCTCACCAGCTCCGCACAGGCAGCATGAAGCTGGAAGGAACCTCCGACCCTCGAGTCCCCAGACCAAGGCCTCTGCCCAGGAAGGTGTCCCAGCTATAGGTTCTGGTCGGGTCCAGGTCTGGAGCTTGAAGAAACACACTGGCGTATTTTGCACTTTTCTATTGGGCACTCACTTGTTTTTTTTTTTGTGATCTTCAGTTAGGCATTCCTGACCTACACTCCAATAAAAGACACAGGCCTATAGATGAACAGGCAGTCAAAAAAGAAACTGAAGGAACTGTCAGATAATGGAAGTTTCTTTTTGTATTTACTAGAGGGCATTGCATTGACTTTGACTTGGTCATTCCGCACTTTTAGCTCTAGTACATACAACAGGTCACCATGGTCAGTCTCAGCATATGTTTACCAGAACAGTCTAGAAAAACACAGTTTTGATAGATGTAATAATCTGAAATATATGTATATTGGTATATATGAGAATTGTTTTTGCCTTAAGTATTGGAAACAGAGTCTTTTATCCGTGAGTCTTGCACGTTTCTTTTTTCTTTCTTTTTTTTTTTTAAAACAACTCTGTACATTTGTATACTGTACGGCTAAAAAGGTGCTAGAGGCCTCAAGTATGCATTTCAGTGAAGTGTAGTAGACAAGGTTGTGTTCCCATAGTCATATCCACACAAGCAATGGCACAAAAAATGTTAACGTATGCTAACAAAAATGTTGCAAAATTTAATAAAAACTTGCCAGCTTTACAGATTCTCACTAAAAGTGATGACTATAATTTGTCATCTGAATATAGAGATTTAAAAATTGAAGAAGGCAACTTCTCCTGAGTTATTAAAGCAGTTCTTATGCTTTTTTAACTTTATGTTGTGATATGCAAGTCAAAAAACTAGAGGTTTCCAGTGTGGAGTTTCCACCTTAACAAACCACTCTACTGCCATTCTCTCTTTAGAATTTTAAAATCAGCTTCTCACTTGTGACACTTGCCAAAAAAACTGCCCCCCTGCTGACAAAGAAACCACAAACCTGGACCAAACACATGGCCAAACGTCGGAGTAATTGCATGCTTATTAGCTGGATGCTGACCAATGCCATTGATGTGAACATTTATGTGAACACACCCTCTCCCTCCCGCATGACATGACAGAAGTTTTTGTGCCAAAGGAAAATGAACAATGTGCTGTAAAAAAAATTTTTTTTCTTAGTTTTTATTTTTTAAATGGGACCTGATATAGACGTTCAGAAATGCTCAGCTGAGAAGACATTTTTAAGAAAGAATTTTTAAAGCGATTTAACCCAAAAAATCCTAATTGAAATTTAATCTACTGATCAGATATAGCTCAAAACAAGCACAAACCTGACTCTATTATCTGTATTATGACCAGTACTGTTATTGTAAACTCTCTATTTGACAAAGCAGCAATTAAAATTGAGTGTCGCTGTCAAAAGTCACCTTAAAACCCACAAAGACTGACACTCTGTTTAAGAAATATTTACATCTAATCATTGTCAAATATTTGTACAGTTGAGATTTCCTTGGTTGTGAGTTGACTGCACTATAATTACTAGCTCAGTGAGTTCAACCACAATGCATTGCTGCAGTGAAGTAAGCGCTCTGTGGCAGAAAATTTTCACATTGTTTTGTAAAATAGAGAAAATTTTGGCATAAAATATTCATCAATCTTAAAATTCCGTGCAACATTTTTTTGGCGGGGGTTTAGCGTTAGTATTGTTTGTATGTTTCAATTTTGTACGGTTAATTTACTTTTTGATTTGTTGTGAATTTTTGAGATTAAATATTCACATTAATCAGTACTTGAGAACCTGTACATTATATGATGAGATTAATGTAAGTATGCCAAATATTAAAAATTGTGTATTACAATTAATGTAAATACTGTGTTTTTAACAAAATGTAGCTATAACAATTTACAGCTTTGAATGTAATGTTGAAGCAGCAAATTATTATTATAAATGTTCAAACTTTTATGGTTTTGTGAGTGTAGAAAAACTAAGGTCATGCATAATGACACCTAACACATTTACAAATTCAATAAACTGCCCTATGAAATAAAAACTGACTTACTGACAGATTTCTATACTACAGATCTTGAAAATTTTTAGGTTGCACTGAGGCAAAACACCCAGAGATCCCGGTTATTTGGTGTCGACCTCCAAGACACCTCATTGGCTTCTCAGGGTTGGATGGTGGGAAGCCAGTTAGGGATCATGTGATTTTACACTGTGTAATTAAATTCTATTTGGTAGACACAGCTTTTATTGTGAGTTGGATTCAAAGTGAGTTGTGTAAATATCAGTACATGTTACATTATCCCTCAAAAGGCACTTACAGTGTGTGAAAAGTGTCTTTATGAGCGACTATGTACTGTGCCTTTCCCAGGCAAACAGGATGTGCAGGCAGTTACAGGGAGCTTCAAAACCAATTGATGTTAACTAATATTAGAGTAATTCTATGTGAGGAGATCTATAAAAGTAAATGCATTACTCAGAAGTTGTATTCATTTTCATGAAAAAAACGGATGGGAATCAGAGATAAAGGTGGCTGCCAAAAAGGACAAAAGTTTCCCCTTTGTAAAGCTTAATTTGCTTTTAATGCAAACGAGTGTTTTCCCATTCAGTATCACAGCACAAACTAATTTATTTTCAACAAATCTTATTGCAACATCATATATTAGGATAATGTACACAAGGTCAAAGGAAACAATGACAAAGGGCTAAATTGTACAAAGTACAAAGTACAATAATATTAAGGGCAAATAAATTCTGTGTAGCATTTGACATTTTCACAAACGCTAAGAGGTTTACTTTGATCTATTAATTTGACTAAAAGCACACTCAGCTTAATGAGATGAAAACGTTGAGTGCTCTCTATAGTAATTTGTGCACCAAAAAATCAAAACAGCATTTTCACAGTTTTCCTCATTAAACTGCTTAAAAGGGTTAAGCCTGAATGAATCCCCAGGAATTAGCTTGTTTGCCTGAACGAGGCTCACTTCCTGTTCTGGAAGGAAACAGGAAGTCTTTTGGGAAAAGTCAAGTCATGGCGGGAAACATGTCCAATGTCAACCTGTCAGTTCATGGAAGCACAGTTAGTTTGTGGGAACAAATTTTTAATTACTACAATGTTCAAATTTTTAACACTGTGTTCAGAGTTGCATAGTTAAAAAACTGTAGCCATATTCTGTTTTGGTTGAATGGACTCTTTTTTTTTATTTCACTGAGCCAAACTAAAAGAGGCTGAGCAGGTAAGATCATGTATTTTTCCTGCGCTCCCTAAAAAAAAAGTTGTTCACATTTTTCTTTGAATATTTTAAAAACAACATTAATCTTTTGGGGAAACTAGCTCAACAGTCTGTTTCCTCTTTTTTTGCTAAAGCTTTACGTCACAGGATAAGTAAACTTCATATTGAAGTTTTTCATAACATACAAATTAATATTTCACTCAACATCTGACGACAATTTTAATATATTTTTTTCCCTTAGAATGGAATGTTTGAGTAAATTTGCCTCTCTCAGTGTTGAAATACTCATTTTAAATGCTACTTGCTAGCTGCTTCACTACAGGCTCATGTTCTGAACACATTTTCTTATGGATGTCGAGGGATATAAGGCTAGCTTTGGGTTATCCATTTGTTAAATATGTAATATAAAGGTCTATGCAGCCAGAACAGATCAAAAGAAGTGTATGTAAAATAAGATATTAAAACTTCCACAGTAAAATAATAAAGGTATTGTCTGGCAAAAAGCAGCAAGGTTTTTAGCCATGCTGGTAGTGTTTAAAAGCAGGTGAGTCATCTTTATTTTTTAAATATTTTTCCTCCTAGACTTTGCTTTAGTCCCTGTTCACCAAACTAACTTTCTTGTTAGCCTCAGTTTTAGATAAAGTTTAGCTGTATCATAAATTAGTATGCTAACACACTAAATAAAGGGTGAAAAACACGGTAAACATTAAACCTGCTACAGCTAAGCATGCTAGTGTGAGCACTTAGCATCACAGCCTCACAGAGCAGCTAGCTTGACTGCAGTCTTGTAAGGAAAAATAAAGGGCTATAGCCAAAGAACAATTTTACAAGCAAAGTTATAAATGCATTTTTTATTCTTTTATTATCACAATGGTTTCATATGCTATAAGCAGACATCCAATTTCCCTCAAAAAATCAGGTTTACTAGCTTGTAATCTACCATGGTACTCTGCCCTTTATGAGGAGGGATGTACTGATTTGGTTCACAAGAGTCTAATGTCAGGACAAAAAGAACAGTTTTTATAAGCCCTGTGGAAATGTGTGCAGGACAGTTCTTACAATTGTGTATTCGTTGCGTTTGCAATGGCAAAGGCAGGACTTTTAATACATGGAATTGAAAGATTTTTGTCTGCTTCTTTTTGGAAACAACAGCAACTAGGTGAGTTGTAAATTCACATTCCTACCTTCAAACTGTGGCGTTCAGTTCAGATTGACACTAAACATCCTTTAACACTAATTAATTGGCTCAATCGTTCATGTGCTCCTCGTCATAAACGCTCGGGCATCCTCGGTCATGCAAAACACTAAAAGCCTGTAGAAATCTCCCCTCCAGTCCATGTGGCTTCGAGGCTCTGAATGAGTTATTGGTGTGTGCTAACAGAAGACACATTCACACAATAGAGAAAGTTCCCTGTTTATCACAAAGCATCTAATTAACCCACGACCGTGTTTAAATTGAGGGCTGCTCTTGCTCTTTAGTCATCACAACAGTTGTGTACTTCTTGACTGCTGGACCTCTGACCCGTGCAGTTTGTATTTTTCTTTCTAAATTGTGTGCTTTCCCCTCACTCCCTCGCCTTTAAACACACGCCGTGTGAAGCGAGATGATTGGAAGACGAGCACACTTCACCTGTCAGCACTCATCATAATTGTTGGTGGTTGGCTGTAATTTGACAGCAATTATCACGTCAGGAATGAATTCCCAGCTAATCGCAGAGTCTCCTTGCAGCAAAGGGCGCATGCTGCAGCGACCGGAGAGACATGCCTCCACCATTCAGTGAGCCTCTGAGAATTGTTGTCAGTTACAAACCTCCACGGGCTTGTCAGTCTGCTCATTATTGAGAGAAGAGCTGCATTCTGCTTGTACTAGCAGCAAACAAAGCCTGTACTGGTTAAAGGACAGGAGAGGGTTAAGCAGGCGACAAATTTCTGCTGATCCCCAGACATTGACATTTTACATTTGTGGGCACAGATAGCTTCCTTGCAACAATAGCTGGAAGGAACATTGCTGTAATAACATGTAAATATTATGAACCTGCAGAGCTCCCTCTAATTGTAACACTTTCAGCACATTTCTAAAAGATGCAGCATTCATTATTTCCAGCATAACTGTTTAGCCCTATTATAAAAAGCTCTAAACATTCTTCGTTTATAGCATTCATGGGTGATGATACATAATTATCAGGGGAAAGGCAGTGCTAGGTATTAATTTAAAAATGCCTGGAGCAAATTTTGGAGAACACACAGCCGCAGAGAAACCCAAGGTGTTTGTCTCGCTCTGCAAATCTCCCCAGGGAGAAGAGAAGCTGGAGCAGCTCTGCAGGGAGCAAAGAGCCTGCATCTCAGAGGCACACTGAAGAGAAGTTTCAAAGAGAAACTTGCATGGAATAGATGGCGTGTTTTATCTTTCTGCTCCATTCCTGTATCTGCTCTGTTGTGTTCAGCAGCTTATGGGGGGATTTTCACCTGGCAGCTTCAAATACTCCAGGTTGTTTTTAATGGCACCATGAGTGAAGTCTAATTTTTTACTTGTGCTGTCCTCAGAGGAGACCCCGGCTGAACGGGTAGTCGACTGCTAGTTTCAGATGCTTTGTATGCTGAAGAGGAGTACAAGGCGAAAAGACATGAGGGGCATGAGGGTGTGTGTGTGTGTGTGTTTGCACTGACTGGTATGTGTGTGTGTGTGTGTGTGAATGTGTGCGCTTGAAGAGACACACTGTATGCCAGTATAATTCTGCAGATTTGTGCAGGATTTTTTAAAAAACCACTGCAGGAAATTGTAGCATGAGTTCAACCTTTGTGCTAACAATACAGAGGACAATTACTTCACAGTTTAAAGCATCTCTTATCATACTTTGTGGCAAACTTAGTTTGACTCCAAAGTAAAGTATTTGCAATAATATTTTTTGTTGGTACATTCATAATTCAATTTATTCATATCTGACACAGAATTTTTGTTTGGTTGCATAGCAGCTAATAAATTAAGAAACAAAAGAAATAAATTAATGATGCACCTAAAAAAAATCCAGTGGAAAAGAAAAAACAGTTTGGTAGCAACATTATAAATAAAACAAACCCTTAATAATCAGAAAACAAGCAAATTTTATTTGTATGTATCAATTGCATGTTACTGCGTCTAAAAACAACTGAATCTTCGATATATATTTTGATAAATACATAACATTATTCATTTTATCCATTATTGTTTAAAAAGCATCATGCTGACCTGGAGGGACTCTCTCAATTACCTCATCAGCATTATCTGACCAGTTCAAACAGATATGAACACAAATAACCACAAACATGTCAAGAAACACAGCAATGCAAAAAAAGCTGCTATTAATTGTAATTATTTTGAGCTCTCCTAATTAAACATGAAACCCAGTAGAAACATCTAATAAAAAAGCTTCTGGCTCTACTCCACACTATTTGGTTTGTCATATATTGAAACAGCTACCGTAGCATACACAGCAGAGCATTAAATATTCCTGAAACTAAGTAAATGTCTTGAAAATATGAGCTGAAGTCCCTTGAAGTTACTTGAAAAGAGGGATTTCTAGAGGCTTGTACTGTATTCTGTAAATTCATGGTTAAGACAGGAGGTTTTCTGTTGAATGCAGTCTGTATTTTCACTCTGCACAGAATCTTACAAGCTTTTATTTACCACACATTTGGCACATTGATGAAACAAGCTGAAAATAAATAAGTAGTCTCCTGCTTTATATAAAAAGCTCAGGGAAATTCTGCGAGCTGAATGTCAAAGGGTTAAACTGAGGGAACTTATGCAAAATTTATTAATACAACCTGTGATTGCGTTTCACCTGATAAATAATTAAAACAATTAACTTTCCTTGAAAATTCTATGCCCATGCCTGGTGCCTCTTGAGACTCTGATATCCAGCACTTAAGCCACACTACTGCAGTCCTCTCATTATCATACGCCCCTATCCCTTCCAGTGAGTCATCCTCCAAAGGTCAGCAAATGGCGACCCTGTTTACCGAGCTTTCGTGCCCACCAAAGGTTCCCGATCGTGGCTTCCATCCCAGCCCCTGTGGTTCAGCTGTCTGCACGACGGGAACAGAGGGCAGCTGCACCAAGACTTGCATCAGGTCAGCAATGCTAAAAGGTACTCTTTTGCCCTTAACTAACCTCTCGCTGTCACTTTTCCTCATCCTCTGTGGGGTGTATATGAAATTAAACGTTAGGCTCTTTCTGTCTCTGCTCTCTGGGGTGATCGCCTTAGTTCTGCCTGGTTAGATGAGCTGTGAAGAGGCCTTTCTTGTTTCTCTTACACACATGAATAAACATAAGGTCAGGTGAGATTCAAAGCGTTGTCAGTGAGCGGGTTTACTGTTGAGTTGGAAAAACCAGCTCAAGGGTTGCATAAGTTTCATAGTGGGCATTTATTATTTGAAGGCATGTTTCCAGTGTTGCTATACATAATTGACCAAATAGAAACACTAAAGGCCTGTTAACACCAAAGATTTAAAACAGCTAATTTTGCTTCATTCCAAGGGAAATGCAGTGATCAGCCTGTTGGACGAAGTGAAATTATCCATAGAAATGTTCTTGGTGGAGCTCAGTTTTCAATTGAAGCAAGCTGTCACAAGCTTTAGGCTCAACATTCTCTCAAGAAAATGTCACTTTGTAATGTGACTGCTGCTTAAAATCTTACCTGAAATTCAGCGTCTTAACTTGCCTCTCTGCTGTTTTTGCCTTGCTTCTGCTACCTGGACGCTCACATCCACATGAATCGTGACATTCTGAGACAGACTGGCTTTGTGTATCTGGCTGCTTTGACAGTTACCTGGCGATCAGTAGCAATTTAGAGTTGTTTACTGGTGATTAGTGTGTCATAAATAGAAATGTAAATGTAGAAAAATGTTAGATTGTTCGTGAACAAGCACTTAAAGTTGTTGGCATGTAGCCTGAGCTCTCACTTTATATGTAAAAAGAATTATATAACTAGTTTAGAACTGTTGATGTTAAGTTGCTCACAGTGGCGCTAACGTCATTCTTTAACTTTAAGTAACTGCAAGATTCAATCTGATTGTAATCCTATTTTCATATAGTAACTTGACAATACTCTTTTCCATTCTCACAACCCAAATCACACCTTAAAAAGCGCTTTTTGTGCTCAAATGAAAACAGAAAGCATTATTATAACAAAAAATCATACCTTTTTATTAAGAAATGGAATCTTAGGATGTGAACGCCATGTCATGGCTATCTAAACTTTCTATTGCTAGTTAAAATTTGAAAAACCTCTCTTACCTCAGAGAGAAAAACACCACTGGATGGTAAAAATTTCACAGTAAAAACTGTATGCTGAATGAAAAATCCATCCATATTTGAGCCAGAGAACAAAAAAAGAGGAGCTTTGGGAGACAAAACAGTGGGTGTCTTTTAAGAGATTCTGCTTCTAAAAATACAAGTAACATTCATGATTTATATACACTAGAATCCAACAATGATTATAGCATACAAAGCCTTAAACCAGAGCTTGGCATCAGAGCTCACAGCAGCGGGAAAGCCAGCAACAGTTTGCTTGTATCTCCCTCGAATTTACAAAGTGGTTATGACTTCTCTGCAGAGTTCAACGGAGGCGGCTAACCGGCTGCCCAAAGAACAGCAGAATTGGTTTTGTTTCACTGCCTTTCTGCAAACTTTTCATTTCGCTGCTTGTTTTTCAGCCGCCCTCAGATTGTAAATGGTGTTTCAAAAAGAATCCGCTGTCAGAATTTGGTGCCTGTGTATGTGATGAAGGGGACGCTGGTGGCGGGGGATAAGCTATGGGAACGGATAATGCACTGCTTGAACACGCATGGTTTGATTCCTGCAGGAGAATGACTTCACTGGGCTATTACCGCTTCAGCTAGACAGCGCTGAATTGTTCTTTTGTTCTGGCAGTGGAGCTCTGAGGGGGTTTCTCACAATGAATTCCTATTGATTTTTCTGGTCATGTCATCAAATTGTATGTGGCTTGAATCGTGACTACTGTTTTCTCATCTGCTCCCTGAGGTTCCTCTCCTCTATTAACTTTTTATCCTATTTGGATGGGGCAAAACTAAACAAAAGAGAGAGAGAATGAAAGCAGGGATGAAACTGGAAAATAGGAGCGCACGCAATGAACGGACCTGCCGTGTAAGTCAATAAAGTTTCAGGATGTTTAATGAATTTTAGCCTCATCCATTTCTAGTTTTATCACTATAAACGGACTACAAATCATTAATTTTGATGGAGTTATGACACAGCAGGTTAGGTCATATAGTATGAGATGCATCTTGCTCCTGGTTTGCTGTTAAAGCAAAACCACTATATGTTACGTGTGAAAGAATCTTTGACCTACAAATAAAACAGCTGATTTCATAAGCAATAAATTTAACTGTTGCTCAGTTTAGTACACTCAGGGGTGTAGCCATCACAGTCTTACTTCAGGATAAAATTTAATTACTTTATAATAGAGTAAAAGGAAAGGAAGGTTCACATGTATAGCACCTTTTAACAATAAGGCAACTCATTAACTTTTATGTAAGTATAATTTAGAAAGACGGTATATAAAAGAAATGCAATGCAATATAAAAAGACACATTAATATGGTTAAAAACGTATTTAATTTAATTAAGGATAAAAAAAAGCAACAATAGATTCAAACAGTTAAAATGTGAAAATGTAAGGTAATAAAATGCTGTAAACACAAAAGCAGCTAAAGATTCTAATAATAGAGCTGAGAGTTGGAGCAGACGTTAAGTTTTCTGGATGTTTTTCCAGCTAATGTAGTGCACACACACACACACACACACACACTCAAACTGAGTGTTGCTTTTTCATCTTGGCAATGCTGTGAACAAAAAGCAAACCTGTCCCAGGTGACCTAAGAAGCTTTTATACTGTAGTTAGTAATATGGTAGTCAACCAGAAATGTGTTTTGGCCTGTAACCATTCCAGAGCTCCATAAAGCAAAAGAGGTATTTTAAAATCTGTTTTATGCATCCAAAAACAGTGCAAAGACCGGAGAATTGGAGTGATGTGCTGTACTTTTTTCGTCTCTGTGTAGACTAGAAGTGCTGTAAACAAGCTGCTCATGGAGATTTTTATAGTCATTAAAAGACAAAATATGTATGCATAGTGATGTTAGTCAAACTTAGACAAGCCTGCTTTTGTTCTTGCTATATTTTTTAATGTGACAATACAGTCATCTGGTTTCTTTATTACCTGCCAAAAGAAAGAATACAGTAAACACATTCTTCCTGTGTTAGTTGATACCATATTTAGGGACCTTTAAAGCAAATGACTTAATCGAATTTTAGGAAATTAAGGGCGATTTAACGAGCCAGTGCTGTAACGGCATAATCACAACAAAAGCCTCAATCTGTGCAAACTCTTTAAAATAGCTGCAATTTAAATGCTGCAAAAAACATGGCGGATGTGTGTCTCACTTCACAGAATGCTGACTTTAAATTGTCAACACCTTCTGAAGTCCCTCCAGACAATCATAAATACATATTCTAACACTTTCCTCAAAAAGCTGTGCACCACTGTGGCGCTTCACCCTGTTACACAACTTCCACTAACATCTGCAGGTACAGCAAGCTTCGGTAAGGCCGTTCGGTACGCTATAATGTGCACACCAGACACCTTCTCTCTCGCTCGCTCTCAGTGTGATACTGTGGCCATCTGTTACTGTGCTGCAGTCTTAATTATGTTCTCATCACACTAAGCCAATCAGGGGTGCGACGGAGCCAACTGTAAAACACCTAGCAGGAGCTTTACCGATCAATAAACTTCTCTCAGGGCTGCTGTAGCTTTCACCGGCTCTATTTCAGCACAAGTGGGTTGGAAATTGGGCCTTGTTTTGGTGGAAGTATTTGCACATATTGTAACTGAAAGCTAAATATGTTGACATTGTGTCCTTGTTCCCCCTAAATACATTATTTTCATGCATTTCATATTTAATAGCTGTCTCATGGTCACCAATCCGGCACCAGCCTCTCCAAACATGTCATGTTGTTTAAATGCACATGGAGTGGTGGGTGTGTATTAGATGAATCCTGCCTGTTATGCTGTCACAAGCCTGTTTTCTTCAAGTTTTTTTATGGACAGCTTGGCAAAGTAATGTGTTATATCAGCTGGCCTCCTTGTATGATTTTGCACAGCTGCGTGTGGCATTTTCATGGCCTCTAAATTGACAGCAGTAGCACTAAACTTTCGCTGCAGGGAGCGCAAATTGTTGTTAAATCCGAGCAGTGGCCGCGATGAGGCCAGCACCAACCAACCAACCAACCAAAAAAAGCGTATTTAAAAATAATGAGCTGTGTGGGTTGTCAGAGTGCCAGCAAAATAAGCTACTTATATCATAGACCTCAGCACAGATTTACATAAGGTTATCGCCGAAAGGTGATATTTGAGTTTAACATTAAGATCCATCATCCTACAACCAAAACAAATAGCATTTTCCTGAACATACAGCTGGCGAACAGTTATCACAAGGGAAACACTGGTTCCTACAGCATCAAGAAAAAATATTTCATTAGCTCTTTCCAGTTGCAGTTGTTATATAAGTGTCTATTTTAATTATTTCTTTACTGTGAAGTAAATGTATGAAAGCAGCAGCGGATGCATTTAAAACACTGCAGGACTGCTGTAGAAATATTGTGTCTCTCACCATGCTTGACTTGTAGACTTTTCCATAACTTTTAATGTTTTGGAAAGAATCCATCTTCGGAGTAAAAGAAGTTGTGAGAGAAAGAAAAGCATCACAGCCAACACAGCTGCACTGCACTATGCTACCTGGAGGTTCTGTTGCTGCATCAGTGTAAACATACAAGGGTGTTATTGGCCAACGCATCGGTTTACTGGAGGACATGATGTGCTCTTGAACCTTTTCACTTCAACGGTGATGGTTGTTTCTCACCTCAAATGAGCTGAATACAGTGGATGTTTACCTGTCATTTACCTGCTGGTAACTTTCACACTCCCTCTAAAATTTTTGGCGTTCCTATGTGCACCATCTCTCCCAACCGCTGACATTCAGCTGACCTCATTCCATATCATCTCCTGGTTCAAAAGTTCACGTGAAGAGGCGCCTGTGTACCGAGCATTAGTTCTCTGCCCAGTCTGTTCTCTCTCCCTCAGTGCGCTATCAGTGCTCCGTTGGAGGCTTGGCTCTAATCTGCCGGCTCGGGGGTGTGTTTCCTGCGTCGGGGCTGTGGCCCAATCCATCTGTCTTCATCAGTGAGTCGGGGCGGCTGTGGTCTAAGGCCAGCAGGACCCCGCTAAGCACCAGCTGCTAGCTGCCTTTTACACTGATTCCCACCAAGTGGGACATATTTACAGTACAGCAAGCAGCCCAGTTAGATTGGAGGACCTTTCAGCTCTTAGCTCCTGGATTTGTCTTTTTTTTTTCCACTTGGGCTTTTGTTTTGTCTCTTACACTCTCTACAGCCTGTACTTTATGTGCCTATTTATGTGTCATTCTGACTGCCTATGAGCCTCCACATCTTTCTTATTTCAGGGTATAGAGGTCAACATCGAGTGCAGAAAGGGTGTGCACATCAGTTTGTTGTTGGTCCTTGACACTAGAAAAGGCTTTTGACAGTTTATGACTGATGGAACACATAGGCGTGGCGTTTAATGATGCCATTTATTCACTTCGACTACAAAAGATTTCTCTTAAAGTCCCTTTCTGTTCTATTTGCCTCCACTCACACAAACACCATTTCGGAAGGATCTATAGATATGGAATAATTGCATTTTCAGTTGTCATCCCAACCATTATCGCTGTTGCCATGGCTTCAATGTATGATAGAGAGGCTTACACTCTTCTCTTTTCCCATCATCTGTCTGCCTTTGGCATTCTGTGCTTCCTGTCCATCCACCTGTCCAAGTTCTGTCACACTTTCGCTATAATCATGTAAACTCACCACTTGAGTCGACAGCTTCTGTGTGTCCCTCTATGGAATAAAAGAAAGATTTTTTTAACAGCTTCACAAATAAAAAAGGAAGAAAATTCACAATAATCTTACCTCTTAAAAAATATATTGCTTGAGTTTGACTATATAGAATGATGGAAAATATTACTTGTAGTGACAGAAGAAGAGTACATGAACACCTAAGCAGGCAAATATGAACAAGGCAATATATAGAAACAGACAGCTGCAGTCAAAACACTGAGGAACCTTTTAGAAGAGAATAAGTTGAACTCAGTTAACCTGCTGTAGCCTACACTGAACTCAAACCTTCCTCGTTCCCAATTTCCCTTAAACTGAGTGCTTGTATGGGTTTAATCAAACAAGTCAAGGGAGATTGCTGCTATCAGTGGGTTTGCCTTTACATGAGACCATTGAAAGTGTTGCATTTCAATTCACTTTATGGTAAACTGCCCTCAGAGTTCAAATCTGTCAAATTTTAGATAGCCTTTGCATGGCTTTTCCATCATTTCTTAAACCAAAACTTAGTCAATAAATGAAAACATTTTGTTAATGTTACCCCTGCCTGCTACTACTTCCTCCGCTCAGTCATTTCCAGAGGCAGGTGACCCCGTAGAGTAGGTTGCAGTCACTCGATTGATTTTGGAGGGGCCGCTACTTAGCATGGCGAGACACTAAGCTAATTACCTTCCTTATAAACACCAGCCTGGCCTTTAGCTCCTATTGAATAAGGCCATGGGCTCTGAACGATGAGACTGGGCTGAAGAGGCCCTGAGGCCGGGGGTCCTTCCTATGGAAATCAATTTGGGTCTAAATGGCAATGAGGTTAGCACAGTACTGATCCGATCCTTTGATTTTCCTCCCCACACGCTCCCCTTCCTGTTTCTGCTGCCCTGGAGTATTGTCATGTGAACAAATGCAGATTAAGAACAAGGAGTAGGCAGGAGGATGAGGGGAAATGTCACTTGAAAGCAAACTAGCAAATCAGGTCTTCTATTTTTTTTTTTTTGTACAGCGCTAGCAGCATGGTGCTCTCGGTCAGTTTGACCACCACTGAAGTCCGGACTGTTGTATCTCAAAAGCAGTCAGATGGGCTGCTGTGATATTTGGTGCAGAATTTTCATGTCCCCTCTGGAACGTAATAACTCTGGTGATTCTCCTGATGGTGGCGCGAGATGCATATCAGTTTGTCTGATAATTTGATTTCTGCCCAGATATCTCCAAAACAACTTTTGACCTTCCTATTGGTCCTAGCTGTACTTTCTTTTTGTAAAAATTAGCAAATGTTAGCATGTTATCAGGCTGCAGAAAAATGATGATTGTGGTAAACATCATACATACCAAACATCAGCATGTTAGCATCGTCATTTTCGGTGTAGCATTTAGCTCAAAGCACATCTCACACAGTCTTGCAGAGCCTCTTCCGTAACCGAGACTTTTATTATCTGTTTTTTAACAGCTACCTGAAAAAAGGTCATAAAATAGAACATCAATAACATGTAGAACCATAAAAAGGTAAAAGAAATAACCTGGCTTTTTCAAAACAACATTCTTTTCGAGGAAACACTACAATGACAACATGTTCAATACACTTAGATTACAGGGACATTAAAAATTGTCAGTAGCATGTGTACCTCGAAACAATTTAAACATACATGTGCTTTGCAGCATTTTTTCCTTGTGGGTACGGTAAAATAAAATAACCTTTATTAAGATACATACCAAAGAATTTAAGCGCACATGTAATACTTTATCACCAAAGATACAGATTGTATGTCCTTTGTGGTTGCAGTAAGAGCCATCAGCTGCATTCCTCTCCTGGAGTGAACCTGATTGATGCTCCAGGGAACAATGAAATATACCTGCCGGCATTCTTTAATTGTCAGTCTGGTCTTGATGTTTTCCACAGCCAGGGATGAGGGTAATGCAATCCAGCGTTGGCAGTCACGCTCCAATAAACCACGATGTGCGACAACAGCGGAGGTCCAATTGATACTGATAGCACAATGACATCTCTTGGCCGGCCAATAAAAGAAAATGTCCAGCCCACCATCTCGAGCAACGCTTTTCCTGCAGCGTAGCGGCCTGATCCCCTGGGCTGGGTTGACTTGGAGCCCAGGCGTGTGTATGTGGTACTGTATAATGTGATTGCAGAACATTTTCATAATGGTGTGAGTGTGCAATATAAATCTGCGTTCTTGTGTGTGAACTAATTGCCAGTATTGCCAACTATATAGCGTGGAGGAGGTGTCACTTTATGGTGCCCATGAGGCACTTGTGGTATTTTGTAGCAAACTCCCTCTCTCTTTATGTTTCAAGCACATCAACCAAACTCCAGTGCAAGTGACAAGTCTTGTAAATATGTACATAGCTTAATGAAGTGCCTACTTAATTATGATTTATTCTGACTTTTGTTGACAAGTTTAATAGTTTTTTAATTGTTTTTTTTGTGTGTGCGCATGTGTCGATACTGATGTGGGTGTGAGGCAAAGATCGCAGAGGTAACTGAGGCCTTTGCAACCATTCAAGCAAGTTCTGCAATATGTACAGCAGGGTAGAGGTGGCTTCACGTGGGAATAGTCAGCTCTCTGCCTGGAAGAGAACAAAGACAGGTGTTACTTCAGGTCTCATTCTCACACTCGAGATATGAAATGGCACATCGGCTTCTCTTCTGCCCACCCTGGTTTCTCTGGGGTTAGGGTACCGTGACAGTGAGCATCAGGGGCTAATTGTGTTGGATCTAGTCAGACAAAATTTGCATGGACCTCCATTTGACTGCATATTTTGGAAGGAATATCTTATTTTTTAGTTGTTTGAGGGCAATTGCATGCAATCGGAGTTGGATCAGGAACTGCAGAGGCTTTTTTTTTTCCATTATTGGACCCACTCTAGTCATCTCTTGATTGAAGTCTGCTTTTTTTTTTTCTCGCGTCTTACCTATGTTGAAACACAGCCGAAACACTGCCTTCCTGCAGCATGTTACTCAGTTTTTCATCATTTTCTCATAATCTTACTCCTTTTTTCTCGCTCTCTGAGGGATTATCCCTGAACCTTAAGCTCATGTTCCATCCTAACTGTGTCAAACTGTTAAGATATGCAGTAAACAACACTGGCATCACAAACGCAGAGGCGAATGGTGACTGTGCCATATGTGCTAGGGACAACATGCATGCATCTCTGCAGAGACACTAACCTTTAAAATGTTAATTGTTGTGCTCCATGCTTAATCATGGGAGAGGACCTACCTCCTAAATATAGCGTGCCTCCTGTCCGCGCTCACTCAAATAGAACAAGGCTGATTTATATTGCATAGGGATGACATTAAAGACAGCTTCCCGTAGGATTCTGTTCATATTTTTCAAGCTGATGTTTGACTAAAAGCCATCCAGAAAGTGTTGTGTTGAGTGAATTGTATGAGGACGCAAACAAAGAGTCAACACAAGCATAAACGCCATTGTATGCATTCGTCACTTCTTTTTCATCTTTTTCCCTTTCAAATCTTTGTATATTTACCCCTCTACCTCTCAATCCTACGTCCATATTGCTCTTAAAAAAAGACCTTACATCCCCTCCTCCAAACCCTTTCTCTCCCCATCTCTCCTACAGCAGTTGATTTATTATGCCTGTTATTCAGTGAAGGCATCATAGTGCCGCTGAAAGCAGCACGCTGTTTGCAGGGCACCAGCGGCGCCTTTGTCTGTGAGGCGCGCTGCTACCAGCAGGTCGTTGGATGCTTGTTGCCATTTCCACTCTCAAATTTGATTGCTGCAGAGAAATGAAAGCCATATCATACCACACCCCAGGCGGGGGTGCAGATATGAATATTTCCTTCCCGTTATTTACAGCCTGGCTCATCTCCCATTTTAAAAACTGGTGAACTCCAATCTGGAGGTAATATCAGATGGATTTGTCTTTGTGTCCGCATCATGCTGCGAGTGGTTATCATAAATGATGTTGATTTCACAGTGTGTCACATTTTACTGGGCTCTGAGTAATTTCTTTATACTGCACGCTTACAAGTGCACCACTTAAACACTCCTGGTGTGTAACAAAAAGTGATACTTTGTTTTTTATGTTCCATTTGATTGGAATGAATGAAAAAAAATCACTAAGAATTGGAAATAAATTTTCATGCAGGTTTTGTAGATCTGGATGTTGAGGCTGATTTAACAGTGCAAGCCTCATTATCTGGGCAAAGCGATGGAAAACTTTAGAGAATGAAACTTGATCATTTAGCGTGGTGTCTGCATCAAAAGGCCCTGATTGCCATGAATGTAGCGTCCTGTAATGCTTCCTATTCATAAGCCTCTTTTTGTTGGCAAAGGGACAGATAAACAGCATTCTTCACAGTAATATCCAAGTATGTGAGTCACTCTTCTCTGTTCTATTCACCACACAAAATAACAGCATTATCAGTCGGGTTTTGTCTATAATTGAGTCCTAAATGCCTTATTGAAGGATGCCTCTTTAGAATAAGAAACACTATTGCTGTAGAGAAAATTTATATAGGATTATTCTGTGAACCGCTTTGAAACATCTTGAAAATCGCTTTTTTTATATCAACACTTGTCTCGTGGATGATTAAGATTATATACAGAGGGACATTGTTAGACGGATGAACTGTGAGCTGTTATGTTTTGTTAAAGTTAGTGAAAACTGATTAAAACGCTTGCTTAAACCCTCATTGTTTAATTTCTGCCACTAGGGGTCTCTCTATCAAAACAATTAAAACAAAAGAAATAGATGATGCCATGAAGTAGCGTGGGATCATGGGATTTGTTTATTTTATAGTTGAACAGCTACAATTTCAGGAGAATATCCATCTAACTAACTCAGAGATATTCTTGGACAAAGTTTTGTACATAGGTTTTATTTAAGTTACGTTTAGTCATGTTCACTGACTTACTTCCTTACTATCTGACTGGTGTTAACCAGGAAGGTAGCAACAGGCGACAAAATGAAATGTACCTTTACTTTAAGTAAAACTACAGCTTCCTCTATACATGAAACATCTTGGATAACATAAGTACATAACTCAAAAACTCAAGACTGATTGTTAACTTTTGAACCTCAAAGCTCTAACTATTCAATTATATTCAGGCAGAGAACACAGCAGAGTCAGAGTACATTCACAATTATATGTCATCAAAGTAATTTGACAATCAAAGGAGCGACGCATTTAAATAGAGTATGTTCTTCATCATAGCAGAGATCTGGAGAGCTGTTGTTTTCTTATCTCACACATCAGGAAAGATGGGACCTGCAGCACATTGACCCCATCAGAGACGCAGCTTGTTTGTTCAGAGTCTGCTGCAGAAATGAAAGTTAAAACTTTCACCTGTTTATCTCAGTTTTGAAAACACACCTATTCCTAATTCATGAGGGCAAACACAGCAGCCTAAAGTGAGCCTGTGTTTTATTTGTATGAGGGGAAATAAATCTGCAGGGACTTTCCATTGGTTTCTAGTGATGGGTGACCAATTAATGTAGTTTGTGGCTGTGGGCAAATACGCTGCCAATGTCACTGTTTGTTGTGGAGCTTGTTACCTTCACTGTAGCAAACAAAATCTGCAAGAATTTGTTGACCTCTAGGAAACCGATTCATTAATATGAACAGCAAAACTCATGTGGACAAACACAATACAAACGTTTGCTTGCAGCAAAGATCGATGATGCAGATACAAAAGAATCGACTTTAAAGAGTGCAAACAGCTTAATAAATGATGTAACTATGTCATTTATTTTTAAGATAAGGAGAGAAGTAATGCATACAGGGAATTAGCTGACTTAAACAGCACTCACTCTCGCTGTGTTATTTGCACTGTGTGGTACTTTGATACATATTCATTCTCAGTACGATTTCTCTCAGTTTGTATGTGTTAGGGTGAATTCACACACCCCGTCTTTACCCTACAGGTGTTGTTTCCCTTTGGGAAGCTGAAAACATTGCTGTTAATTAACTTGCTGCTGATCCCACACTGGTGGCTCTCTGTCAACACTTCCTTTGCAGGAATAATCTAAATGGTCTGGGAAGTCGCAAGTTCACACTTCTGTGTGTACGTGTGAGCAGTTGTATACTTGTGTCTGTGAAACACACTACGTCTGCATTAAGCCGCCTCGATTAAAAAAAAAAAAGTGTTATGTGAAAGCGATTTGGTTTCCATTTTTGGAGAATATAGCAGGATAAGTTCTTTAGTTGGACAAGTTGACCTTCAGAACTTTAACAACACTTAACTTCTAATAACACAATCTTTAACATGACAAAGTAAAACTTGCAGTATATTAACTTTACATTGTGACAAAAATATACTAAACTGAGGCTGGTTCATAGACACAAGCACTGAAATTAAATCAAAACCCTTTTTGCTCTTTATACTCAACTGACCTCCTCCTTTAAGGATGGTTTTGACTGACCTTTTTTTAGGTACCAACCCTCTTTTTTCCATTTAAGGAACTTTTCACCAATTGTTTACAAAAACTGTCTTATTTTTCAGATGCAACAGTGTAAAAAGGTTACCCCATACTCAAAAAAAAAAAAAATAAATTGGCCATTGGCCCAAAACTCTCCTGATCAGTATATGATCCTTCCAGATAAAATGTATCATTCCTTCTATAGGCAGCACATAAAGTCCTCGAGGGGGTTTTTCATGTGGACTCCTGAATTAGACGGTATTGGCTCCAAAAACTCCTTAACGTGTATTCCTTATTTTTAAACCTATTTTACTGTCATATTTTTTCTATTTTCACTTCAATTGAATTATCCATATTTTTACCTCTTTCCCTTTTGTTGTGATTGGAATAAGTGATGTTTATGTGAAGAGTATGCCAGCACAATGGTGTGTGTTGCTTGGTTGCTTTGGAAGGTTCTGCAAGCAAACAATGGCCATAGAGGTTTTCATTTTTCTTCTTCTTTTGTGAGAGAGCTGTGTGTGGACTGTATGTTGAAAGTCTATAAATAAAATATAAGCCTATCTCTGCTGTCTGTACCTTTAGTGGATCGAGTGCTCCAGGAATGACCTCCTCAAGTAAGGCTGAAAGATACAAAAGCTGAAAGGTAGCCTTTATGGAATTGCGCAAATGTAGATGAGCAATTTGTCTCATGTTTGTACGAGTGGGACAATGGCAGACAAGTCAGAGGCTGTTAGTGTCCGTCAGAGTCAAGTGCAGACATTCCTCCTCCCGTCTACGTCAGAGGTGTCGCGCTCGTTTAGTCTCAGAGAAACTGGCTGCCCATCCAGCGTCAGCCTGTCTAAAATAAGATGGACCCTCTTCACACACTGATTTGTAACTTCGACTTTTCACTGCGTTATTTGGCTCCGGTCCCAAGAAGCATTGTTTGAAATGTGTTTCTGTTTGGGTGGAGCCCTGAAGGTAGCAGCTCGGAGAGATTCGCTGTGAAGTTCAGTCATCAGAGAGCGGATGGATTTGAGGAGACAGCTGGAGTGATACAAGCACACACACACACACACACACACACACATACTTACGCACACACAGGGGTCCTCAGGGATCCTGTGAACTGTGCCAGGTAGGACAAACACACAATTCAAGCATGCGCGCTCACGCACTCCAACCCCACAAACAGACCCCCCTTAGGCTGACACACATAGAGCCAGGGCTATTTCAGCTGGGGATGAGTGCAGGCCAGGCTGAGCCAAGAGATGCAAGACAGAAAGACAGACAGACAGATACACAGAATGCAGGCAGGCAGGAAAAGTGATCAATAGTTTCTAGGAAAAGGAAGTGCGGTATTTAATATGCTAATCAGTTAAGGTGCAATAAGTTAATCTACATTTAGTAGGTGTAAAGCCCATAGGATGTCTGCATGGATGCATACAGCATATGATAAGATAAGAATCATACAGTTTTCATTCATGCATTAATTCAATTAATTTTTAAATGGTTACTCTTTGGGCTCACATGGGCATTAAGTAAATGAAATCGTTCTAGTTTAAAACTTCACAAAATTGCCATTCTTGCACAAATGTATTATCTATTCACTCAACCATATCATGATTCACATTTGCATGACAGCAGAAAATACCATAACTTTCCAAAACATGGAACACAAATATAAACAGGGCTTTCATCCAAGATTTCTCGTAACACAAGATCAGAATTCTAAATAGATTCAAATATTGGATCAAAGCTGTTGTTATTTGGTCAGCCCAGGTATCCAACAGACCCCTGTCATCATTATCCAGACAAAACGGAGCCAGCGGTTTCCCTTTCTTTCAAGCTCAAATGGATGTTATCCAATAGGCTTGATCTACTCCGAGGAACATTTATCCAATGGACCCTTTTCTTCTTGTTCCAGAAAGAAAATATCCTCACAGTCCTCCGCTCTCCAAATTCCCATATTTACAGGAGAGGTTGACTCGGGACGCACTCATGTAGGACACATCTCTTAGCACCCAATACCCGTCCCTAACGCAGCATGATGCCGGCAAGCACACAAGCAAGTATTGAATTACCTTCAGCGCTCTCAATCACACCGTCCTAACCACCTCATGCATCAGCGGACAAGCTGAGCGATGCTGTGCTCGCTTGAAAAATTGTACTTTTCACTCTATTTTTTGCAGCATCTCACAGACTTCAGCTCTAAGCCCGCTGAAAACCAGCAGCCCACTCAGTCCAACCTCACCTGCCACAACATTTACAGACACTTGACTGCTAAACCTGTAGACATTATTAGGCTGTAAATCACCTTTCTTTCTTTAATAGTGAGTATGAGTAGGTCTTGAAGATGGCAGAAAACACTTCTTTCTGTTTGGAACCAGGAGAGTCTATAAAAAGCACTAGAAACCACTCCTCTCCACAGAAACTCAAAGACATCCCATGAAAAGGAAAAAAAGAAGCACTCTAACCTAGAAAATGCTCCACCGGCCTTAGAAAATAAAAGCTTATAGGGATAAGCTGTTAACAATCTGGTTACATAAACAAATAAAAATTTCATAGTTCTATAAAAGTATAAACAAGTTATCCATATTTACAGACAAACATTTCTCCCATAACTGTGACATTAGACTTAAAAACATAAAGCTTATATAATGGTTCAGAAGTCCAAATTAATAAAGCTGGTTTCCTTGTTTTGGTAGCTGGCATAGAATTTTTATCACAACTTTTTTAGCTCAGCAATTAAAACTAAGAGGATATATATCGTCAGTTCTGAATTTTAATATGTCCATTCAAAACAATGAATAATTTCCCTCCAACATATCCCTCAGGCATCAGTTAGTAGTACTCTCACCTTTTGGGTTTTATCCTTGCTGCTGTGAAGCTGTAAGAATACATTAGAGGCATTTATTCTCACTCTATCGATGACCTCTAACTGTTTTTTTGCTAATTTGCAGCATATGTGTTTACGTATCCAATGTGAATTGATAGATAGTGAATGAAAACGGTGTATTATTTGGCTGCAAAAAAACCCCCAAAATTCTTCAGAGCAGCTTAAGCAATTTCATCCAAGCAGCAAGTGAAAGATCCCGGCATGACTTTGACCCTGAATTCTCCTTTTTATAAAATCACATTTACAGTAAAAGCTTCAAGGCAACATTGTTCCATCTCTGTAATAAGCTGCCAAGTTAAGAAACATATTAACATTAGGTTATACTAAGAAAAATGGAGCAACACACACACATTCACACACATACACAAGCTTTGGCCCATATCACAGCATTTGTAAAAAGCTTGGTCTCCCTTGTTTTTCAGTACTCTTTTCATCTTTATTCATGACCTCTGTTCTTTGTGCAGCACTTAGTGAAAAGCCTGTGTGTTAAGAGCACTTTATGAATAAATTTAACTCTAGTTAACAAGCACATCCACTCCTTATTAGTGCACTAACCTTTTGTCTTTCTGTTCTCCCTCCACATACCTTGTTAGAAAGGTTGTGGCAAGGGTCCAGGAGTAAATCGAGGGAGACATCGCCCCAGTTACCCTTATCACGATCCTCCCTTCAGCGGTGTTCCCATTCGCCTTGACTCTTAAGAAACTCTTCCATAACTTTGTGAAATTTGCCTGTAGCTGGAAGATGATCTTCTGTGATGTGATTTTGTAGATTTGATTTGTTATCATATATAAAAATTACATTACATTACTAGATGGCTAAGATATTATGATAAAACAGTTCGTAACAGAATTAATATTTAGTAGTCAAAACTTAAAAATGGAATGTTTATCAAACATTGGACAGCAAGTATAGAATGATATATACACACACAAACGCACATTCACAAGTATCTACAAAGGTAAAGTGTGCAATGAGAATATGATTAATTGTTCATCGTCTCTCTGATTAACGATATATTACTATTGCGTTGGTTTCAAGGTGCATGTGGTGAATTAGTGGTACAGATGCTGTGTATAAATAGCCACAGTGTGTGATGGTGGCAGGTAATGACAGCAGTTCTGATGTTGTTGGAGAACCTCGCTGTTGCAAAACAATTGCCGGAACAGCACCTTTCTTTCTTTTCCGTTCTGCTCATTGACAGGTCTAATTAAAAGTAGAGCCGGAACAAGTTCCTGATATGCGAACAGATGTTTCAGAGATTTTCTACATCCATTTTATAGCTAACTGTGAGATTGTGCACATACACTCATTTACACAATGACTGACATTTATAGAACAGAATCAAAGTATACACAGCTTTATAAAGCTGATGAAAAGCATGCTCGCATATGCCTTTTTTTTGTGCATTTAGACAGTTTGAATCATTAATTTTCAGAGAGTTTCATGCATCTGGCCCCAGGTGTATTTGCTTTGTGCCTGGTGGTATGCTTTTTCAGTCACCAGTGGTTTCATAGCGACAATATTTTGAAGTAAAATAATGAAAATGATGTAGGAACTCGGATGACTATAGACCATTATAAAAACCACTGCTTGGTTTTCAAAGTTTCCTTTAATTGATGGCCTCTCTTAAAATAAATATTTATGACTCATACTGTGTCAGTATTCAGGTGAAAAGATTTTTGTGGAATATAGATTGCTCAGTCATACTAAACTAGTGGTAAGCTGGGTGATTCCGTTTCATTTTCATTGGCTACAACTTGAAATGTGTCAGTTTAATGAGGCTACAGTCAACCTTATATTAAGTGAGTAAACTTAAGCAGTGTTTGGCCAAATGTAAAGCAAGCGGCAAATTCTAGCCCATTTTATCACCAGGCACCATTTGATGCACATCAAAATACCCTGCCCATTATTTTTTTTTAATCCCACACACTGACTGTGTATTGACATATGGCAACTCTCAGATAACGAGTGTACTTTGGGCACAGTAGGAATCTTGTTTAACCAAGAAAGAAGAAGAAAAAGTGTTGACACAGGCCTGCAGACAGAATAAAAAAAAAATATGAGGGCTGAAAGTAATTATTATTTTAACAGCAAATTTTAAAAATCAGTCAGTTATTTTTGGGTTTAATTGTTTTTGTCAACAAAAAGTCCTCCACAATTGAGTCCAAACTGACTCCTTCTTCTTTAAATCGCATATTTGTTGAGCAGAAATTCAGAACTCATAAATATTTAATATAAGGGGACACAAAACAGCAGTAAATCAAAAATCAGAACAGTTTCACTGGTTTCATGTCATCATCTTAATCATATTCTGTCCATAACAGAACCAGGGAGCTTTGATTCTCCCAGATCACTGCTTATAAAGATAGATCTCTTTGAAAAGAAAACGCTCTTTAAATTGTTGAAAGTACATAATCTCCATTACCAGCCCAGAGGGGGCACTGTGTCACTGTGAGGGGGATGTTGAGCCCCAGGTCAGAGGGAAACTGCAACATTTATCCCCTCTTACATCACCTCTCATCCTGACAAAGTGTACCGAGTGCTTCTGGGGCATACTAATTCGCCTGATGTGTATTAGCTCCCCGTATCTGCCATTCAACACAATGACAGTAATTTGGCAGAAAGGTGAAAACAAATCTACACTCAATCGGAGACATTCAGTCAGCACAGAAGCAGATATTTAGCTCAGGTCTACTGCTTGTGAAGATCTGTCTGCGCCGTGAACATATATGTAAACCTGTGTGCAGAAACATAGGAAATGAGTGAAACTGCAATTATTGCTAATTTCTTGACTTGGTCTTGCTTCATAACTGCTGAAATATGACTTAACTTTAAGAAGTTTGAAATTGACAACAATCTTTATTTTTTGACATGCAAACTTGAAGCTCTGTTTGAAACTGTAATGTATTTGCATATGTTTGCAGGCTATTTAATATACAATTTAGTATTTTCTCAAATTACCACAAATTATAATGAGTGTTAGCAGTCAGAGCTCCTGAGGTTTGATCTCTTTTTAACAATGGCATGGTAACGTATAGATTTTGAGAGATGCTCATTTTTATAGTCTCTGTGAGGATAAGTACAGTATCTTGTTCAACCTTTTAATTTAAGACATGTTTGTTTTTAGTTAAGAGTCTAATTCCCTTACATCACTAATATTTACTCTTAAAAAGCAAATAGTTCAAGGAAACATTCTGGATCCACAGGGAAAAGCCTTCCTTATTAAACACCTTCCACGTTCAAGAGACGGCATCTGACTCAGAAAAACGCCCTGTCACTGGTCGCTTCACGAGCACATATGGGGCTCAGTGCCTCTCTTGGACCTTTTGTCATAGCGGCAGTAGGGGCCATTACAAACCTGATTTATTCGGCATGATGCTGTGAGCACACCCATCTGTGAGCCGCCTGTAAAACTGATTTGTGCAAAGGAACAATTTCCATCTGATGGTTCTATTTCTCTGTATTCCTGCACGCTAAAAATAAGTGTTGCAAGAAATACAAAATGAGATCTCATTTTCCGCATGGATCCATCATATGCTGCATGCGTTGGCATGATATAGTATCATTATTGTACATCAGCCATCTAATTTTAGCCATGCCTCTCTACCAAAATACAAATCGAATCTTCTGCATCACTGCATGTTGTCTCACTCTCAAACACAGACGCATTTTTCAGGATTTTTTTATTCGTCTAGTGTCTTTTCAAAGGAAATACTCACTGTGCTATTTATGCAGATATTTATGCATGAGCAATAGAGAACTAGGCAAACAAACTTTAAAAGACAAGTCCAAGACAGGATGGTTAATTCAACTTCCATTTGCTGCCATCTTAGTGTATTAGCATCCTTCAAATGCAGGCTGTATCTCTGCTTTTGTCTTTTGTCTCGCTCGCTCTCCCTCCTCTCCAGTGCCAACTCGAAACTGTCGGAGCCCACATGCAACACCCAGGAAAAACTAAAAACCAAGACGTCTGGTTTATTTTCGCTCTGAGAACATGACACATGAAAAATGGAGGGAGAGAGAAAACATTCCAGGCAGCGGCAACAGCTTTGAAACCTTGGAGAGCCCACCGCAACCAATCTCGGCTTCTCAGGCGTGCAGCGGTGCACTGTGGGAAGTCAGTGTGGCGCACTGTTGTGTTTCAGGAGGAGTGGGAGAGAATGAGGGAAAATGGCAGCAAATGAAGTTTGGCGCACTGTGGAGTATTGTTCCCTCCTGCTCGCAGTAATGAACAGGCCTTCCGGAGCAGACTGGGGAAATTGGTCCCCGGTGGGCCCCCGAGCCTTCCTCTCTCTCGTCTGTCAGGTGTGTTGGCCACACATGGGAACACACACAAACCTGTGGTCACACATGTGTGAAGATTGCCTCCACGCTCCCCAAACACTCAAACATGCATACTGTAAAAGAAGCCCTTGTCTCCAACAAGGTGGTCCCCTTTCATCCCCTTGTGTCTGTGTAATGGGGAATGTCCAGGGCATCTTCACATTCAATTACGATGCCCTTATACTAGTCTTGTCGTTAGCTGCAGATGGAGATGGATGATGGTACACAAGATTGGCTATTAGGGCCTCGGTTCAAACCTAACCTTCCATGATATAACTGGCTCTTACTTTATTCATTTGCGCATCCAACGTATAAACATCAGTGTTCATTGACCACGGCTTTTTGCTGAGCCTGAAATAGTTTGTTCAGTGTTCATCTATAAATAATAATAGAGAAGCCTTAATAAAATTCAGGTATAGATTCTTATTTAAGAAGGGGTTTGCGATTTGACTGGACAGCATATGTTTATGAATAACTAATGTTGCTTTAAAATATTCGTCCATTTTATCTATTTATTTGAGAAAGAGCAGAAAATGAAATATTAATGACACGGCTTCTCAGATATATATTATGCATTTGTAGAATTAAGTTTGTTCTCTTAATCTCTTAACTTCAACTAATTCCACGTCCCACAGTTCAAGCTTTAAGCTGTACATTTCACACAGTGTGGGTCATTAAAAAGCCAGTGTGCTCAATGTCTTGTTTTGTACTTGTAAGCTCCCCCTGCTGTGCAAGGTCAGTGAAAGGTTAAATGGATGTTTGATCCACTGACTCAGCCACCTAGCCTTGAGATACTGAAAAGCCTTATTTAGTTTGGGGAAGTTTAAACTTCACCAATTTAAATAAAATTTTAAAAAGTGTTGAAGCACTTATAGCATTTAGGGATTGCACCAGCTGAAATAGTTCCAATTTAGGTATGAGTTACAACTTAAATCTTCCATCTAGCCCTTAGAAAGTTTAGGGTAAGAGATTCACAGAATATATTGACTAATTAAAACCGTTCCCACTGTGCATCACTGTAGTTTAAAGCAGGGGCAATGCGCCGAGAGCAGATACACAGCTGGGGGTCTTGTGAATAGTTGTTGTTGACAGGTCAAAGCTGTCATGCGTGTTGGGCTCTCAGGCAGCAGACATGCAGTAAGAGGAAGAGGCAGAAAGAAATATGGCTGCTCGCCCTGGTGTTTGAATGCAATTAACAGTGTGGAAATACTTTTTATCTGAACAGAAGCAGACTTGTTAGAAAAATCATTTTCTACATTGTCCCATGTTGAATGAACTGAATTTAAGCTATTTAGAGACTTAAACACTCCAGCTCCCCATGCAAGAAAACAGCCGTGTTGCAACTGCAGTCAAACAGTCAAAAATCTTCAACTCAAACAAGCATGCTTGGTGTTAAGTCCAATCAGATCGCAGCTCATCTGTAAACAAACTCTCAGAGCCAGTTGATGACCCCCAGTTTGGTTATATCTAGTTAAGTTAACCCTTTACGTGTTGAATTTGAGACCATTTTGAGGAAAAACAGATCATTTTTTGGGGGGGGTGAGAAATTTATATAGAGCACAACAAAGGTACAATTTTAGAGAGTACTTTATATATTAAAATGTGGTAGAAGTAGTAATAGTGATATTATGCTCACTATGCCAGCGGGCTAGCAAAGCTGGTGGCCCCGTAATTAACATCAGACACCAAAGCTTAAGTGTTGGCAAGCAAATATTTAGGGCATAGACAAATTTCTAATTAACGATTACTAATTTAGGTGTTGAAGGTTTCACCACTTGATGTCAATGTTGTTATTTTGCACTAGCCATAGATTAAGGTTGTAAACTGATGGATAATCACAATGCTTTATCTGAGTTCACCACCTTTTATGGCTGTTTGGTGATTCTTAGCCACTAGTCTCTTTGCCATTGCATAGCAAAGGCTTGGGCAGGAGAGACAACACACAGTAATAAGAGACAACTGCATTACGAATAGTATTTTTCACCAATAGACCACAGGAAGTGAAGACATATTTCCTGCAACAGTACTGTGGTCAGATTGCCCTTTATGCCAGAGTAGTTAGGATGAACCTTACGTTTCCATTGTGAAATCAAACATCTACACAGCTCTGGTATTAAACATACTAGTTTCAGCAAATTATTTAGTGTGGGTTTTGCGCCTTAACTGAAAAGAGAGCTTACATTTAGCTAATACAACAGGCTACAGATCACTGAGCACAGCTGAGTCCTGTTTACAGCTAGGAAAGTAGAAAAAAAACACTTTAAAAATAAGATCATCGAAGAGAAGGTCCCTTTAGAGCTATGCTAAGCCATGTTTCTTAATATATGAAGAGGGATTGTGAAGTACCATAAGCAGTTTTCTGTACCTCTTGATCTTCCGATTGCTGTAATTAAATTGCTCATTGGAGGAGTGGGAGCCTGGCCTTCACTTCCAGCGCTGCAACGTCTGCCCCTTCTTTAACATGGCATGCATTACAGGGCCATAGGGCCTCATTACAAACAAGGCCGGGCCCCTAATGTGTAAAATGAAAGAAGTGTTCTCACTTCAAGCATGCATTGACCTCTAAACCTCTATTATTGTAGCAACGGGGTGAGCAGAATCCAGATCCGTTATTTGGCTTTGTGTCTACCATTTTTCTATTCCTCAACCTCCCCTCTTTATCTCCTTTCTTCTTCTCTTATTTCCTTTTTCACCCTTTTCTCTCTGACTGACTCAGCTTCACATCAATCACAACTGCATTTATTGTCAATGAAATATTTAGCATGAGAGGACCTGTGTGCCACATTGCAGATTACATCTCACCTTGAAACAATAGATTGTGTGTTTTGAGATTTTGTCTTTTCCAATTCAATTTTATTTTAACCTCTTTACTGAACACTAAAAAAAAATCTAATCTAATCTAATCTAATCTAATCTAATCTAATCTAATCTAATAGTAAGCCTAGATTTACTTTGCTATATACACTTTAAGTGTTTATTTAAGATTTCCTCAACATTGCAACTCCTCATATAAGCCACACATAACATAATTCATTTACTGTATTAGAAGCTTGATAACACACCTTGGTGTCCTAAAGCATGTATAATGACAGGTTTACAAATATTTATATGTTTTCAAAACTCACCAACGTACTTTTACAAATAGTGTTTAAATAATAATAATTTAATTGCTAATGCAATTAATTAATGAAAAATGCAATATTTCGAATGTAGGTATAATGACAAATATTAATTCTTATAATTGTATTAATAATAAAAACACTTATGGATGCTCAATAAGTAGAAGTATTATGTTGACAAATACAACAACAAACACATAAAATGTGCTAAAACTTACAAACACTTTGTAGTGAAAATGCAGTAATGAAACCATTTTGTGGCATGCAGACATACAGCATATTTTCAGAACTGGATTATATGAGTTTTACCCAAAAAGCAGGCCTGCTTTAAAGAGTCAGCATTTAATATTTTGGGAGGAACTGAGGCCTCATATTAAAAATTGGAGCGTATTCAAGTGGTAACGAGAACACATGGCGAGGGAGACAGCAAGCAATTTAGTAGCCAAGTTTAATTAAAGTGCTGCAGCGGATGCATTACACTGCACTAAGTTGAGGAAGCAAACTGAAGCTGGTGCATGGAGAGAAATATATGAACCAGATGCGGATAAGTAATGGCTGTAAATAGTGCATGTGTGCATGAATGTTAGATAAAACCTGTGACTTGTATGTGTATATGTATTTTCTGCAAGGGTCAGCAAATGAAGATAAAAAATACATATGACAGATAAAAGAAATGCTGACTAAGATGCAGATAGCAAAAGAGGGACTGTACAAAAATATGGCTGAATAGAGCTGCTGGATGATATGACAGATAATCTAGTGCAGTTCTTCAAATGACACAGTATGGCTCAGAAAATGAAAAACTAAAAGCTTGACATCCTATGCCCAAATAACCTTACCATCCACACACATTCCAGATTGTAGTCATTTTGTACCAAGACATAGCATAAATTTTTCTTTTTGCACCTGTAAATTTGGTTGAGTTGCAGTTAATAGTACCGACAGAGTTACAGATGGTGCTGGTGAATAAAATTGCAAAGAGCGATAAAAAGAAAAAAGGGTTAGTATCATCTTTTTAAAGTCAGTAAATCACTAAGTGTCTTTTTGTGGTTTACATTCATATCTCCTCACTGTTGGTTTGCATTCACATGAAGAGCAATTTAAGTAATTAATGCCTTTGTTAATTTTAGTATTTTAGGAGTTTAGAGGTGGAACCAGAGACCCCTACTGCATTCTCACCTCTATCAACTTGGAGTTTGGACACCACAATCCTTTTGTAAAATGTTAAATTTTCCAAACAAAAAGTTGGATAACAATTTGCATTTAATGCTTTCTCAACAGAAAATAGGGTATTTGTGGCTGGCAACACAGGAAGTAGAGTCTGTCACAAAAAAAAGAGCCAGAGAAAATGATAATAGGCGGAAAGAACACCTAGTGGGTCGAAATTGAAAATAAACTGCAGGGAACAGTGTGATACGCAGAGATGTGGACTGGGAGGAGAAAGATCACTTGGCTATAAGCAGCCTGATAAAATGGTGGAGGGGACAGGGTGAATAAGCCAAACTGTTCTTAAACAGGTTTGACACAAGAACCTCAGGCCAACTTCTCACTGCACAGATCAGTAGACTGCCACAATGGCACCCTATATTGCCACCCACACACCATATATAGGGGACTCAAACTGCCCACTCTTCCTTCCCTTAAAGCCACCGTATGCTTGCTGTAAAACTTAAACCTGCAGCAGATTGTTGCACGCAAACTACACAATGCATCTGCAGAAGCTGGAAGCACTGTCTCGAGTTTGGACAGAAATGACCTTTTGCAGTTCTTTTGCTTGCTTTAGAACTTCTGAATAACATGTACCACAAAAACACAGTTTTTTAAAAATGTTTTTACCAAGTTGAACTTAAAATGGGCATTTCGATTAAATACAGGGTTGCTGGTTTGATCTCTGGCTCTCCTGTCAGCATGTCCAAGAACATTGGAAGATGACTCCACTGACCCTCTGATCCCAACTGCTGAAAAGTAAAATGTGTACGGCTAAGTGAATGTGTGGCATAAGCTCTTTGTATTGATGTCAGTTTATAAGAATAGTTTGACGATTGGGGAAAAAAACCATTTATTTACTTTTGCCTGGGGATAAATAAGAAATTCATTTATATGTCTGTGGATGTTATATGGACTTAGAACCAGGAGGCGTTAGCATCAAGTCTGGAAGTAGGAGAAAAGCTACTAATGCGCTCTCTCACTAGTTACTATCACAGGTTACAGTACATCTTGTGTCTTTACAACAGAACTAAAAGCGTTGATAAGTAAACCTTAAAGATGTTAGCAAGCTAGCTGGTTACCTGTTATTACCCATTACTTACAGTCTTTATGTCAAATTAAACCTATTATTGCACTGCCTGGCTCTAGCGACATGATTAAAGAAATAGTTTAACATTTTGTTTAATAAGTATATGTGCTTTCATGCTAAGATTATGATGTGAAGATGGACCCTAATGTGAAGATGTCCCTCATGGGTAGTGTAGTGTGCTATAAGGCTGCAGCCAGAGCCTGGTTAGCATAGCGGAGACACAATAAAACAGCTAACCTTGTCTGCATGATCATAATCTGCTGTACACCACTTCAACTTAGAAACTGACATGTTAAATGTTACTGTTTGTACAATTTACACAATGAAAAAGAGTAAAAATGGCCAGGTCCAGTAGTATATTAAATTTTTTCTTTTTTTTTTTAAACTGGATTACTTACAGAAATCAATGATATGAGCTAAGCTAACAGACTGTTGGCTGTTGCCTTATATTAAGCACATATGAGAGTTGTATAAATCTTTTGATCTAACTCTCATCAAGAGAGCAAATAAACCTGAATCCAAAAAATCCTTAACTATTGCCTTAAAAGCCCAGTGTAAGTGCTCTTGCATTATTTTGTGACAGCTGAAATTTTGGAAAGCAAACCTTAATGGTGTCAGGCAGTGATGCTCAGTGTTTGGGTCAAGGCTAGCGACATGCAGACATGTTCTGCCTGTGGTCGCACATATTGATGACCACCTAAGAGACCAAAGTACTGCCGCTCATCTGCAAAAGATCAAGTTGGCCTTGATGTGTTTCAAAGCCACACTTTTAATTGCATGAAAAAAGATTGTTTGCTGTCTAGTCATCTTAGTGAGACCTGTAAGACCTGTTTCACAGACACAAACACAAACACAGCAGTGATGGCACGATGACTTGAATTTTAACAGCTTTTGGTGGGAATATAATGAATAGGAAGCAGTGACAGAGCACGCACTCTTAATACAGAGGCTTATGCTTAGACAAAATGATAAGAAGGCTCTCTGAAATGTCAGGTGTGTTTTTCTGCCTTCTGTGCTGCCTCTTACTTTTTCTACTGTACATTTTTAAGTTAGGTTTGTCATCTATTTCAGTGCAGATATTTTTAAATCACCAGAAATCAAGGGTTATTAAAGTCTACAAAAAAATACACCAATTTAATCTACTTTCAAAGGTATTCATCCGACCACTCAACCTGTCAGCCGACAGTGTGTTGTTGCTGCAGTGTGGATCATACCCTGCTTGGCTGGAGGCTGAGAGCATTTTAATGGTATGCTGTGGATGTTTGAGCACCACAGTTTAGTCGGTGACTGATGATGAAAAATGTTTGAAATCGTAGTTTAGCCCTCTATTTCTCCCCCCTAAATCCCCTCATATTCAAACACTTAAACACATTAGGACAACCTCCATAGCTGTGACATTGGCAGCAATGTTGATGAGCCAACTAGGCCACCACTTTGACACATCAAGAGCAATAAAGTGGGGTGGGGGGGGTAAACTGTAATTATTTTTCTTAATTTGTGCCACATCATTAGTTCAGATAAACTAATGATTAGCACCATTAGAAAAGACTGTTGACTTTGACTGTTCTGACCCAAGCTTATACATAAAAAAGCTAAAAAAAACAAACTCTGGATTTAAGCTGAGTGCAGCTGTCGCAGAATAAGGATGGACTCATTTAAAGTAAGAAGAGAGGCGAAAAACATCTGTTTTTGGACCAAAACCACTTATGAAGATTGATCAGTCAATTTGCAGTGACTGAACTCTATCTCCGCTGAAAAATCGTCTCAAAGCATGTGGTCTCAGAATAAAAATTGCCTCAGAGCCGCGTGTCTCTTGCTTTGTGCGCAGGTGTTTCATATATGTATTTACACTTCTTTGGGCCTGTGTGTTTCTTGCTTGTGTGAGCACAGGTGTGTTCTTATTGTGTTGCGTGCGCATGTGTGCTTTGTCGTACATGGGCATTGTCTGTATCCAGGAGCTGTCCTCCCTGTCAGATCTCAGGTATTTATAAGTCTTGACAGTGGAAGACAGATCACCGAGCCTCAAGCTGCCACACATCCATCCTTCCAAGGGCTTCAACAGACAGGCTTCAACACGCATTACTCATTCCCATGCTGCTACAAACCAAATTTTCAGCTGCTTTCCATTTGTTCATCCTCGCGTGGTGTGTGTGTGAAACAAGGGTGTGGTGAGAGTTGCCTGCATCTTCTGTGGTGCAACTTTGTTCTGTTTAAATTTGCACTTTCCCTCATGCCATTTTCAATGTCACTGTCCCATGTGTACAGTGTTTACTTCTCCTGTGGTGCGCTGTCTGCCACCTCAAGTCGGTTTCACCTGTGTTTGTTTGCATATTTGTGTGCACCTCTCTGCATGTGGTGGAATCTGAAAGTGCTCGATTGTGGAAGATTTTGGGAAAACAGTTTTTCAGAGATTTTGCATTTAAGCTGTAAACATACTCATATTGTATCTGAAAACTTATTAATCTTGTATATTAACAATTATGATGCTGAAATTAGGAAAGTGGTTTAGTAGGTATACATATTGTGTGTTGCACATTTCAGGAAAGTAGTAAAGTGCATAGAATATTAGAGATAATAAAGAATTTTACCAAATGCACTGATTTGTTTTATTTTTAAAGCTTCTATTAAGGGTTTCCAAATATAACCTCAGTTGCTATGAAGCAGCTAAATGACTCTTTCGAGGTTGCCAGGGATGATAAATGTCAACATGCAAAACAATGTAACTTATAAACCCGATAGATTGTGTTTACAGTCTTGTTGTACTTATGCTCTTGCTCTTATAAACTATTTTAACTCAAACATTGCAATATTAAATTTATAAGTTACAGTATGTGTATAATATGGTGTGGTAGGAAGGTTAATGATGGTAAGCCTTGAGGAAAAAGACTTAAAATATATTTTGCATATAGACTTATATTAGCTTCTAACTTCTAGCGATTTCATTTGTGCTTTAAAAATCACATAACCGGTGTTTATTTGCGGAGATTATCTTCTTAAAAAACATGTAAGTATCCTGAACTTTTGTTCACCAAATAACTTATTTTCTGCAATAATCCAAAATCCAAGGATAAATCCTATCAGTCTTTTTGTCAAGGGAACCAGGGCGATGCTAACCTCTGGGTTGACATATAAAAAAAAAAATCCCATCAACCCTGTGGCACTCTATTTGACTTTTGTAAATATCTGCAGAGTCCACAGCCGTGCTCTGTGAGGCTGCAGTGCTCCTGGTAAAGAAAACCAAACTGTTGAGCAGAATTTCCGTTTATCCAATAAAAGGTTTTGGACCGACAGTCTGACATTACGCATCCCTAGAGCCACTCCGCTAGTGTGGCTAAAAATGTTAAGTTTTCACACCAGACACTTCAGCCCTCTCGCTCTGTGACTATTGAGTGGTCTTCGCTTAGAGAGGTTACCGGGATGCTGGTCGGTTGCCAGTTTCAATCCTCAGACCAGTCAGAAAAGTAAATGAGTAATGCTTTCTGCTCTCTGAGTAACAACCATAAAAAATCATATGTTGAAGTGGCCTTAAGCAAGATGCTTAATCCCCGGCTGCTGCAGAAAAGCTGCTTAGTTGCAGGAGACAGGAGATGACTCTGGTTACTCTAAGTAGCCTTTGGGTGTGATGTTTGTTACTGTTTAAATAGTTGCAGGAGTCCAGGCAGGCAGAAACCCTCGATCAAAAGTGAGAAAATATTGTTTAATGATGTACTGAAGATGGCTGTTGGTTGATTTTCAAAAAGCACTGTTATTATAAATAAGATATAGTTCTTATATAACATTGTATACTTTGGAAGACAAACAAATAATTGGCACAATAGTTGCACGTGGGTGCTGTGATGTTCTCCATGTGTGATGTTGTAATAGAGGAGCAGATGGAATGGTGAAAGGCTTATTTTAGACTCTATACATCCTATGTGTCGCATACTAGAATAACAAGTTGTCCAGGAATGCTACAAACACACACACATGAATACATAATACATAAAATAAACTAAAATAATATATACAGTTTTTAGTGCATACATTGTATACTTAATGCATATGTAGGCAATATATAACAATTCTGCATTGCCTTTTTTTGAATTTAAATCTGAGGGATTTTTAAAAGGCTGCAGGATGCTGAGATGAAAACATGTTTAGCATCTTAACATTAAAAAGTCGACATCTTGGAAACATTGTCCATAAACTTTGACTATATTTGAGCACCAAGCATCATTGCTGTTTACACAGAGTCCGCCTCCTCTCACCTTGCTGAAGCCTTACATTCATAAAAATGAAGCAGAACATCTACCTTGCCACTTCAAATCCACACAGCATAACATTTTTATATGTGACGTACAGGCGTAGATCCTCTGCAAGCTGAGCAGGCGACCTTGGTGTTTTATGACTATAAAGGAAATCATATTTATGAACTCTAGCCCTGACTTGTCTTAATAAAACCTTCTATAATACTCTTTTATAGCCTCATGAATATCACTTTATTTTTTGGAAAAGGGGAAAAACATAATGCCACTTTTGTCTAAAAAGTTGGCGTTATCTATAAATGTCTCAGTTATTTTATATAAAGTATGATAAATTGATCGTACCAAGATTTGGGATACACGGATGACCTCTAAGTATGTGTATAGAATAAAAACCTGACATTTTTTTAAAAAATATTGAAAAGTGTTTTTTTTTTTATGAGAAATGGGGAAATTCTTGTGACTCTACTGAGCTGCACTGAATTGGCTTTACAATAAAAATGCATTTTTGCAGGACACCTTCAGCTGAATGGAGATCATAGCTTGAAAAAAACCTTGTTTTTGTTAGCATGATTCCAGTAGTACTGATTCATAAGACAGAATCCCACTCTGGCTCTCTGTGGATCCAGAACTGTGTTCCAGTAAATCCTCTGAGATGCATATATAGTCTTGCGCAAAATGCCAAGAGTCGTGTTTTTTGTATCGGCCAATTCTGCAGATGCATGCTTGAACACATGAACACTGACACACAGCACACATACAGACACACTATCATTTCACCTGACCGCAAGTGAGGTTTTTCAACCTGTATGATGGATTGTTTCTTTTATCCTCGGCCAGTTTCGGACCTTTATTTTTGGGTCTGCTCTACAAAAGGGAATAGCCACCAGGGACAACACTGCCTCCTCTAATCCACCAAGTTCTAAATCTCCAGTATGATTCCAGTCTCGAGAACAATACACCCTGGAGCTTAGGGAGAACTGAGAGAGATACAGAGAAACGGAGGACGAGAGACATGGGAATAGAGAGCTACTGTGGAGAGTTGAGAAAGTGAACTAAATCCTTTGTGAATAAAGAACACAGTGTTGAGAGATGGTATATCGTGGTTCATTATATGGGATTTTGCCCCAGAAGTGGTGTTTTTCTGTTGTAATAATACTTGTACAAAAGTTGTACTTTTATTTCTGTTGATGTTCAATGTCATCAGAACCTTTTTCTTCAAGCGTATCCAAGTTTAATGTTAATGAGGACCATCCCTTCTGTTTTAGGTTTGAAAGTATAGTACAAATCACTTGTTAAAGATATTTCAGAGAAACTAAAGAACACCATAAAAGTGAGTAGAGATAGAAAAGACAAAAAGGGGTACATGCTTAAAGAGACGGTGGTAGAAGAAAGACCTAGCAAAAGCATCTAAGAGACCAGTGTTTAGAGAACACATAGGCAGATTTGCCCTGATGGTGGTAGTAGGCTTCTGTGGAAAAGGACAGGAATCCTTTTAAACCCACCATTCCGCCTGGATCAAGGAAGAACAGCAAAGCTCCCTGTGGGTTCATAGAACAAGAAGGAGAGATAAAAATAGGACTCCTCTCTTCTGACAAGAAAAAAATGTCCTGGGTTCAAATGAACCACCACTGAAAAGTCCTCGTTCCAGGCAAAGTTGCTTAAGATGAGGTGGGAAAACTTTCAGGCTAAAACCATGTCCTTGACTCTTTGCATCTTCTTTTCAACTCCTTCTTTCTTGAAAAAAACTCTCTCGGGGTCTTTTGATGCTTGTAGCAAATTACAAACTGCATACAGTATATACTGTATATGCTGATGATTTTCCCCCCTCCAGTCTTTGTGGGTCCTTGATCATTCAGAATTTGCCGATACTGAATCTGTAGCTTTATTTTGATAACACATTTGCTGTTAGCAAACATTAAAGCATCACTAACAAACACTTTTTCTCCAGCTCTATGAGGCACTGTGATGTCTTTCAGCTTATTGTTTTGGTCTGTGGCAGGCAAATTTATTATTTTTTTCAGTTTCATTGCACTAATTAACTTTGTTAGCTCTGATAAACCAACAGTACGCTACCTGGCAGCATCGCAAAGCACAACAGATAAAGTAAGTTATTACTTTTAAAACATACTGGAGCAATTGACATTTAGCTTCAACTAACTAGTAGACCCTAATATTTTTTATCAGAAGTTAATAAATGCTAAACCATAGCCAGGAGGAGAGTATATATTGGATTTAGCTTCATCACCCGCCTGGAAATAAATGTTAGTATTGCTTCACGTCTGCTAGATATGTAAATAGGCAACCGTTTGCTTTCATATTATTACAGTTTAAAAGTAATGATACTCATTCAGTAACTGTGCCTCCTTCTAACTGTCACAAGGTTTGTAGTAAATAAATTAGAAAATGAATATGTATTTGTTCCAGTAGTTTTGCTTACTATATACTGTTACACATGGATGTAAAAAACAAGAATAAGAAAAAGTTGTAGTAGAGGTAGAAAACTAAGAGTAAAACCAGGACAAAAATGATGAAAACCTTTCTAATACTGCTTCTAACTAAGTGAAAACACCAAATGAGTTTTCCCTCACACAAAAAGATTCTGCATTACAGCTATCCTTTAATGTTTTTATGTGATGTTTTATATATAACATACACTGGAAAATCTGTGAGCTGATGAATTTCAGTGTGGAAATGCTGCCAGCAGGTTGGACACATCAGGGTGGATATCTCTCAGCTGTTTCTTTCTTCCTGCCGATCTTGCAGCACTTACATGTTGTGCATTACAAATAAGCCTCAGTGTTTTCTATCTTTTATTGTGTTGTTGGCACCTAAAACAAGAAAGAAACAAGTCTAAATGTATCAAAAGATTGCAGTTTCAGGCTGTAAATTCATCTACTGTGTCAGAATCTTTTTTGATCAGGGACATTCATACTAAACCTTTAAGATGGTCAGAGCTAAAGAGCCAATAGTACATTGGCTGTATTTGGCTACAGTAAATACACCATATGTTTTCATCTAGAATGTAGCTTGCATATCATCAGGTTATTTAGTAATGAACCCAGCCAACTGTGGCTACTCTTAAAGCGCCTCATTACTCCCAGCAGATCACGACTTTATTACAGCCTATCATGTCAGAGTAAATGTATGATAAATATGGGTCCAATATAACATACTGAACTGTAAAGTAGCAATAATTTGATTCATTTTGAGTCAGAGATTGCTGCAAGTGAGCGGAACGTTAAAGAAAGATAAACTGTGCCGAGGCGAGTTGTGTGAGGGTTTGTGCTGTTGTAAAGAGCTGTTGAGGCATTTGTATAAATTATTCAATCTTAATCCCCATTCTGAAATACAACAAACCTTCCATGTTGGCAATAGGTCTTGAGACCGATGTAGTCTGAGAGCAGGAACGGGGCAGTGATGCCATTATAATATTCCCGCAGGAGCATTTTCGGAATCTGCAACATCATTGAATAATGAAAATGCCTTTACCCAACAGATCCATTCATTCCTGGAACTGCAGGGAAATGTGCAGAGAAAGTATAATACCTGATGGTAATTTGAGTTTGCCTCTGTGTAAAGGCAGCTGTGAAATACCTTAATATGTACTTTAGGTCTACTTTGTCCCACTAAGGTTGTGTGTGTTCCTGTCTATATAAATTTGCACGTTTCTGCAGAGTTTCAATATAGCGTTTAAGTGCATTTTGGAGTGTGTGTTTATGCAATTTTTGCATGCACGAGACATTGTTAAAGACTTTGCAGTGTTCTGCGGCTTCAAGTCTGCCATGAAAGTGAGAAGTGGGGATTCTTTACATAAGCATGCCCCCTTTTGGCCCCTAAAATGCACAAGCCTATTTGCCCATAATGGCTCTATCGTGTAGCATGCTCCCATGGGAGCCTTGTTGCTTGCCTCACTCTGCTTTACGAACCCCCCCAACCCCCCCCCCAGCTCCTTCACAGAAGTGCGAAGGGGGAGACGAGGAGGAAAGAAGGGAGTGAGTGTGCTATACAGCGTTGTGATGAGTGAGCGCTGATGAGAGACAGTTATTATGCAGAGCTGATTATTCTCTCTCAGCGCTGGGGATATTGTCAGTAGTGGCTGAAGCTATTCATTAAAGCTATGAAATATGACCCAGTCCTTGGTGTGTGTATATATGTGTGTGTGTCTGTGTGTGTGTATTTTTGCCCTGGGGCCAAGCCAACAGATCTGGAGCTTTTGCAGTCACTACAACTCACATTCACTTCTAGGACTTACTGGACATATTTGCTCTTAGTTCTTTGTACTGCTTGATGGCGTTGCCTATTTCCTTACTTAGTGTTTGACCTATGAAAAGAAGACGCTCGGAAACTGTTAAATTCACAATCCAGTTATTATTTTTAATGGTCGTAACAGAATAGCTAAAATAGAGAACTGCTTAACACCTCAGCATCAAATAAACACCCCTTTGTTCACTGTGATGCATTGTTGAATTAACCCAAGTGGCACCATTTTCCAAGGACCTGATGGCACAGATACTCATAAATAAAAGTTAAATTGCCAACTGTTTAATTGCTTTGTCTATAGCTAAGGGCATGAAACTGAAAATAATTGTTTTATTAAATTATGGGGCAGCAGAAACAGAGCTGCAAACCCCAAAATGATATGCTGTTTTATCACCTTTAAATGGGACCTTTTTGTGCTACTTTTCAGCTCTGTATTTTTATAGTGGAACTCCATCAGAGTCCTGTGGCTTTGATTAACATAAAAAAAAAAAAAAATCCCTTTTTTCTTTGGCTTGTCCTTTCAAAGAGCCACTGGGTACATTTTTTGTCTGAAACAATTGTTAATAAAAAAGTGATTGACATCAGTAGCTGTAAACTTGTACACATTAATAGTCATATTTAACAACAGTTTTCTGTCCTACACCTATTCAGGGTAAAGCAGGACATTGATATATCACCTTTAAGCTGATATGTTCATAGCTGTAACAATCCAGTGTGTAGATCACAGGAAAAAGTTTCATTGAGTAGAAAGTAGACACTCAGAGACATTCTTTCTTCTTTTCATGCCTCTGACCTGCTTCTGTGTCTTATTAAAAAATATGGGTTCCAACCCTCTAAACCATCTTTCCATCCAGTCCTCATTAACTATTTCCGAACCGGTTAATTAAGTGGAAAAGTCTGCCTCCTCCTCCTTTTCCTCTTTCCTTTCACCATCCTCTCTCTAACTTCCATCATCCTGGCCCTGTAGCCCTCACCTTCAGCCCCCCATTCCCAAGCCTCGACCTGCTGTCTCCTGTTCGAGATGATCTTTACAGTGATTAATGCAAGAGGGATGTGGAGACCCTGCTGCTGGCTCATCTCTGAGACCCATCTCCAATCTCCAGCCTGCTGGGGGCACAGTTTGATGGGAAGCACAGCTATTTTAGTCTCTTTTTAATGCTGTTTTTGCATCTGTGCTGCTGTAATCTGCAGCTGAAAGCGTGTCACAATCAGTCCAGTGAAATATGGGAAAACACCTTAAACAGCGTCGTATCTTTGGTGTGTTTCGGTGGTAATAAAGGCATCATGGGATATGTGAATAAATTGCTAAGGTGTAAATTCTCTCACAGTATAACAAATTTAGAAAGTCTGCTACCTCGGTCGGTGCTCCATTTACTTAATATTGCTTATAAAGGACTTTTTTATTGCTATTTGTCACTGGAAGCAAAGCATTTAACATTTACTGAAGAAACGTGTTTATGAAATATGTAAATCCAGCCTGAATATGAGCTTATTTTTCATGTTCAAAATTGTATTTTGTCTCTGGTATTTTTTATAGATCTGAGCAACTGTTCGTCCCCACAGTCTTTTGGTTATAATACATTTCACAAGGCTTTGTAAAAGACAGGCCTTGGTGGCCATTTTTCATGTGGTTGCTAGGGTAACAGGTTGAATCAAAGAGGTGCGTACAACTACGTATGTGCCTTTTTTTGTGTGTGTGCCTGTGTGTGTGTGTGTCTGCTGTCCACCCCTTGTCTGCATGATTGTAACAGCATGATTATTCCCCAATGATTCAACAGCCTCTTAAAAGGGTATGAGCTGTGTAATTTGTTCAAACAGTAAACCAAGAAGGTCAGTCACTGTGTGTGTTTGGATTATGAGGATAATGATCATGATGACAGATAAGAGTTTCCTAAAAGCAGCTAAGAATAGCCTGTCTGCACGGGGAGCTGCCCACGTTTTACCTGCAGCAGGAAAATCTTGCTTGTTTTTTATGGTCTGATTCCCTCAAGCTTGCTAGTTTATTTACTTCAAATTACCATGATGAGTTGGTCAGATTTCGATATGCTTGACAGTAAGACAGGACCTGTCATTTGCCAACACTTAGACTTGTCTCCCTTTTTTATTGTAGTCCATGGCACCATTTTAAAAGTGCCTGTATGGCCCACAGGCGCTTTCCAAATTGTGCCAGGCTTTAATTGTTGAGCCAGTGATTTTCTGTTGTTGGGCCATTGATTTTTATTTGCATTGTTATTTTTTGATGGATTCCAAGACAGTGGCAGTGTACTGATCGAGCTCACTGAGGCAGCATGGAAGAGGGATGAGTCACAAGGAAGAGCGAGGGATGAATCTTCAAATGCGCATGTATAATTTCTACCACTAGATGTCTCTCTATCAGAACAGTGAAAACAAAAGACGTAGTTTGATGACGTCATAAAGAAATGTAGAAATGGGTATTGCGTTTAAGTTTTATTCTCGTTAACGTTTCGTAATGTTTTAGGAATGTCCTCTTCTCTTTCTCACTTACTGACTGTAGTGTCAGTGACCTGCAAAAATGCAAAAACTAACGTTCCCTTGACTAGAATTACAGATTTCTCTCGGGTTTAGCACTGTGGAAATTTAAAATTTTACATTTGTGCGTTTTAATTTGAAACTGTTGATCAATATTATGGTCCTCCTAGTGAAACCTTAGGGTCATTTTTTTGTCTAATGAAAACTGATATAAAAGTTGGTGAAAAATTGTCCAATAAAATTATGTTAGGAAAAAAAAGAAAAAGTCCAGTGTTTTATTAATTTGGGTCTTATACAGATACCAAGGATGAACACTCCTTGGAAATATTATCAAAACTACGACATGGCCAAGTGCAATATCCAATCTTCAGGAGCTCCAAGTTTTTTTTAAGAAAAAGGTAAATTGTGATGATACAACATATCACATAAATAAATCACTGCGGTGCTTCAGAAGTGCCCCCCGCCTAAAGATTGTTCTTTGATCATATCTCCAAAAATAAGGGAAAAAAAGGGGGAGGCTTCAAACTTGCAATAGTGCTTCTCATTAAAAAATCTTACTGGGAAAAAAAAACATATTCAACCTGTTCTTCAGTCTGTCAGTGAGTCAGTTTTGAAGAAAAAACCCAAAAACCACAAATAAACAGGGTATTGATTCTTACTTCACTTCAGAATCACAAACCTGAAAAGAATTTCAGCAACGATTGAAACAACACTTTCAGAATTGATGTTGTACGGAGGATTCCTACTGATTTAGACCGTAGAAAGAATGCTAATGCATCCACATGTGTAGGAACATGTAGGTAAAACACCCGCTTATCTAAAACAAGTCCAATTGATTTTTTTCTCTGTGTATTCAAGCAATTGTCCTGTGCTTTTAGAATTAGAATTTTAACCAAAATCGAACAAAGGAAAGGCACTTCAGCTCAAATTGACTAAATCGTCCAAAAGATTGTCTGCATTGTTCGAAAACTGGCTCATTAAAAAGTATCTGGGAGAAAAGGCCTGTTGAAGCAGTGAAAGAGCAGCAGGTGCACATTCAAGTAGTCATGCTTTATTGGATTACATAAGAACATGCTCACATTGTGGTCACATCATTTTTAATTGCACAATATTCAGACTGTCTCCGAACTTTTTCTGAAAAGAGCATGTGCATGTAAATTAAAACTTAGGAACACACACAGATATTAAGAAGCACAGTGAAAAATGTTGAAATAACACAGAGTTTATAAAAAATAAATCGAAACAATGTATTATACTTTGTGTGAATGTGTTTGCAAGTCTTATCAGACACCACATCTGTGCAAAATTATATTGGAAAATGCCCACTACATGCAGTTTGCAGTTTGTTTGTTTGTTGTTTACTTCGTTTTGCTTGAAATAAGAGCAAATAAGCTTTAATTTTACTGAAAACTGAAGAAAGAAAAAGACTTTTTGTCTCTTAGGCTGCTGCAGTGGTTTGACTAAAAGCTGGGATGCCAGTCATAGTGCAACTTTGACAAAGAATTTTTCCTTTATTTATGTACTTGTCAACCCTACAAAGGACCCATGTCTTTCAGCACACGGCACCTTAGCAATCACGAATACCAGGTATTTTAGAGGAAAGAAGATAAAAAGAAACACAAAACAGAGAAGTAAGTGGAGTTAACCACAGTGTATTATACAGTCATTGCTCAACACAAAACCAACAGTCCAACTAACAATAAATGAGTCCTTATCTCAAGAAAAAGCTCCTCTTCAGGATTCCTGGAAGCAAACAAAATTTCTCAGTTTGAAACTCAGTACAACAGTTGGCCAGCAAAAATAAAAAACAAAAAATAATGCCTCCGGTGTCCAATAGACTCCTGAGTTAGCTCCTGCAACCGGGCCAGTGTGCTGCTGTCAACCCAAGCAGAGCCAAACACTTTGATGATTCCCTCAAAAACTAGACAGTACTTTCTGTAAGTCCTGCTCACCTTTCTCTCCACTGACACTTGCTATGTCATAACAAAAAGCTCTACCCTGATTAGCGACAGCAGCTCGTGATATAAGAGCTGGAATCCTACCTCACACCCTGTGCTTTTACATGATTTGCCAATTTTGCACGTCTTTAATTAGATTTCTTATTTAAATGTAAGTAAAATATTTGCACCGCGCTGTAGAGCCCTAAAAAAAATACGATACTTTTGTCCAGAGCAGTATGTTATGCTATCACGCACATTGCAGTGCCCTTTTTTGTTTTGAAATCTTGAAGGTCAAACTTGCCATCAGACTGGATCTGCAGCAGAAGCTCAGGTCACGCCGATGTTTTAAAGGTCGTTTGTTTTTAACTTCATGGTTTGTGCCGCTTCGCTTCAGATCAATCCGTAGCCAGATTAGCTTTGTTTAACAAGGTTTCTGAGGCTGACTTTGACACATCTCGCTTGCTCCGTTGAGAATTTACCACATTGAGGAGAGCCAGCGCAATCCCACTCAATCCCCCCGTCCATGCTAGCACCAATGACAAAGGCTCTAAATGGATTAGTGTAGGTGATTATTGCCATTGTCACCAGTCAATAGCTTTTGGGTGCGTGTTGTGTGGTGTCGCCCAAGTGTGTATAGTGTGTGTGAGTGCGTGTTGTGTGTTTTCTGAGTGAGTGTGTTTAGCCTTCCATGTTAACACCTAATGAAAACAACATCCTTGTAAGAGTTTGAAGGCACCGCCCCCACCTGACAGGATAAGATGCTCTCAAAAAAAAAGAAAAAAGGAAAAAGAAGGTGAGTCTGGGAAGAAGGACCCGGCGGCGCAGTGACATGGCTAAGGAGGATGGGAGGACAGGGGGGAGGGGGTGCAAGGTGAGAGCGATTCACACTACAAAAGACATTTAAGACCTTACCCGCAGAGAGTGAAGGAAATTGCCCAGAATGAAGATGGACCGGGAGGAAGGATGGGGAGGAGAGTAGGAGGGGGGGCGGCCGGTGCGGGTGAGGTGTCGACGGCGGTTGCACAATGCAGGGAGTCTTGGCCACAGATCAGTCAACCAGGAGGACGGGTGTTGGACAGGACAGGAGAGAGTGCACGGGGGAGATGGGTAAAAGATTCAGCCAAGGGAGAGAGACCGGGAGAAGGAGAGAGAGACAGATGGATCGAGGTGTTAGAGAGGCGGCAGGATATCGACAGGGGAGGAATTGTGTTTCGGGAACTGGCTGCCAAAAATATGTTTCCATCATGCAGATAGGGAGAGAGAGAGAGAAAAAAAAGGAAGGGGGAGAGTGAGAGAAAGAGAGAGAGGCGGGCAGCATGGAGGTTTGTGTTGCAGGAATGGCAGGGAGGTTAGGGAAGGGTTAGAGAGTCAACTATAAATAGCAGGACCCTAAGGTGATGATTTTTCTGTGGGTTTTAGTGCACTGCGTTATGTGCAAAACAAGGAGGTGGTGTGTGAGGTCAGCTGAAGTGCCTTTAAATATGAGGGTCAAATAAAAGAGAGACACAGCACAGCAGTGCCAGTGTCTCTGGCATTATTTGTGTAGTTATCTGCAGCAAACCATGTACCGCTGAATGTGTTTTCCTTTAGTATGTGCACAGGGATGCTGTTTAAGTTCTAGAAAATCTGATTCAGGCTGCGAATTCAAAGGCTCAGCAGACATAGGAGCCTTATCTTAAAGGTTAAGGGATGTAGTATAAGCCATATCTCTCTGTCTCTCCCTCTCTCTCTCTCTTACACACACACACACACTTACAAACTCTATCTCTCACTTCTTTTTGTGTGAATCTAAATGTTGTTTACTTAGCCGTTATTGCTTCCTTCGTGCAACTCTCAGCGGACAGACTGCAGCGAGCATCGGGGGGCACTCCTGTGCCGAGGACTCGTTTTTAGCATCAGTTTTCAAGCCAGCGTTACCTATCTGTTTAATTAGCAAACATCATGCCAACTTGATAGTTAACAGAGGACTACAAGTGAAAGCCAAGTCTGTTGGGGGTACCAGGCGTCACAACGGGCAAGATCAAAAACAACAACAAAAACAAAGTGTCAGCCCTCTCCTCCTTTTAAATGCAGAAAATCTCCATAGTGGGTAAGCTGCAGGCACACAGCATTACAATATGTTCTTCCCACCCATGCTGATATTTAGCCAAGTAGTCATATAATGCCCCAAGACAGCAGGACTATGACACATAAAATTTAAATTGTTCTCATTCATACGTCTCTCACTTCAAGGAGGATTATTCATGTTTTAGTCTAGTACTATTACCACAAAGCTGTTTCAGTTTAACAGCAGCTATAAGTATGGCACATCTTATGCAGTTCAGTGATTTTATATCTATTATATCTAAAAAAATAAGCATGATTTAGCAAACAAGGACAAACAAAGTAACATGGAGCTGCCTCACTAATGCTGGGAATCAATCACAAACCTGGCGATGGTTCATTTAAGTGTAAAGTGAATTTTGTCTCCCGGATATCCAAATCCCCTTGCACATGACAGTGCTCTGTATCATTTCATCCCATTTGAGGGATTAGCTTGAGACAAATGACTTTTGATTGGATAAAAATATGTACATGCCCCCCAAAAAAGGAAGAGTGATAAAACTTGCTGTAATGTTGGAATTAAGTTTTGACACATTCTATTAATAACAAAACAATAAACAGAGACAGGGGAATTCAGTTTGACATATTAAACATTTTTTGTGTTATTTTGTCCTTAAACATGAATAACTTCATTTCTCTCTTTTTTTGTCCACATGGTGTCAGCAGAGTAAGTGTTCCCACAACATTGATATGCATTACTTCTTTAGGAGGTAGTATTGCAAAGACATTATTAGCTTACATATGCAGCATTAAAGAGACATGGAGCAACAATGCAACGATGAGTTAAAGATGTTTAAATGATTTGAAGAGAGCTTAATGTTAGAGTCAAATGATGCATTTTGATAAATGACCCGTTTACATGTTGCAGTTTTAACTTTTTTAATGGAAAGAATTAAATATGGATAAGCTTCAAGGAGCATCACAGGCCTAAAAAGTAATAGCTGTTGCGAAGCTACTTTTCTACATCTGCAGAAATATGTATAGCTGCTGGCCAATGTCACCTTGTTTCCTTTTTGATTAAGTAAAATTGGCTGGGGAGTCTTTATCACCAGCCAGTAATGTAGCACCATTGGTGTGTGGCACTGAAAATATTATGGGTACATCTAAAAACCGGTCGCTCAAAAAGATCATTGTCAAGGTCAGTTATTCCATGTTTTGTATTTTGCAACTAGAGATCACAGAGAATTATCCCATAAATTGGCTGAGTGCTTTATTGGCTGCTGTATGGCAAAAAGCTTCTTTAACACCACACATAAACACCGAACTGTCGAAAATATTTGGAACATTTTCTACTTTCGTGAAGCACAGCGATGAGGTGAATGCCTGTGAGAGCCATTATTTACTGTATTATTGTGTTTTTCGCCCGTGGGTTTAAATTGCTTTCCATTCTTTTGGAAATCGTGATTTGTTTTTAATTTTGGTCCGCTGAACATGGTATCATCTTTTCTAAATCTCATTATGGACCAAAAGTCTTCAAATATGAACTCAAAACAGCTGAGAAAAGATTAAAATATGCCTGGCTAAGCCCTCAGAATGTCATTTTCAGGCAGTATGGGTTGTGAGGTTTGAGAAACCATGTGCAATTTAGCATGAAGACAATTTCATACTTCCAGCTACATTTCTCTCTGCCAGCCTGGAGAGGATGGCTGAAAAGCTCTTGGCACATTCTGTTTCTAATGTGTTCACAGGCACAAATGGTTAGTGGGAAAACAATCCTGGCGAAGTTATCTGTCAGAATGTTTGTCACCCTCTTATTTTCTATTTTTCCACCAGATCTTTGCATCATCGTGCATGTTTCTCTCTTTCTGATTCTTCCATTTCCACTCTAACATTCCTCCATCCTGCAAGTCACAGTGTTGTCAGGTACGTGAGCTCCTTTAAAAATGATGTGAACGCTTCGGTGAAGCCTGTTAGAGTTTGCTGGAGTTCAAAACCTTCAGCAGGAGCTCCTTATTGAGGGCAGCACACATAGATTCCTTTTGGCCCGCAGTTCCACTTCATGGACATCTAGGTATACTTCCAAACGTTTATCTTAAACCTTTTTCCAAAGAGGCAGCACACAGTATGAACAGCCCAGTTAGTTTCAACAGCTTTTAAATTTTGCTGACATCTTTGGAAATTGCATTTCCCAGAGATCAATCAAGCAATCAAACTGCATGGCCGATACCAAGTCAATGTTTTTCATATCTTTTCTGAGAAATTTGACTCTGTAAAATTGTATCTTTATTTTGTTCAGTCACGGCAGTGCTTACTGTCACTCACGCCAACAACTCAGTTCTTTCCAAATATCTCTTTTAAATAAAATTCTGTTGCCGTTACCAAGGACCCAATGTGCATGACTTCTTCTGCATAAGATACTGACTTTATTTCCTTCAGAATGATATTAAATATATCCACAGTTTTTTTCTACAAAGCAGAGATGTTTAATCTAATCAAAAGTTGGTTTGCCTGTTATTCTGAAAATCCACAAAAAATGGCTGTGTGCTATAGTGATAGTACTGTCATTCAGTATTTGTTTATTGCATTTTTAAAAGCGCCCCGTGACTTTTATAATGAAAGAGTAACTTTATTTTAAAGGGTAACCTTAATTGCAAAAATGTGTTTAAAGTCTTGCCTCGGTGCAGGAGGTCGTTCAGTGTGATTGGAAATGCCCTCTGTAACGCATGTGATGTCACAGTGTAATATCACATCTTGGACTACACATCTACATCACTGCAGCAAGGGGGAAATGTCAGCAAAAGCAATTTTAATCTGAACTTAATTTGCTCTTTAAGTGCCCTTTTTGTACACCCCCTTGTACCTCATATTTTAAAAGGCAACAGCAGCGTGATGTTTGCCCAGTTGCAGCTTTTTATGCATTACTTGAGAGAAAAGATATGATATTCCACTTTGTTTCTGAGATCTAGGATTACTGTGATATCCATGGATAAAAGATAAAAACTTATATTCCAACAAGCTCTACTTTTATGTCAATAGTCTTTGTATTTGTCTCTATTTCAAATATGGCTCATAAAAATGATGAATTGTTCATGTGGTTCTTACAGTGCTGCTCTTTTTTTTTGGGCCACAGCAGCACAACAAGATGTTATTTGAGGATCTGAAATGAAGCCTGACAACCAGTCGGAGTGTTGGGCTGTCTGGCCAGAGGGCTCTCACACCCTGCTGAGCTCAGTGAATGGACAATTGAACATAGTGCTTACTGGTCCTCACATATTGTACTCACATATAAATACGCACACACACTTACAGACGCCGCAGGGGAAAAGATTGTTGCACGTTGCACAAATCCACAGGCATGTGTGTTGGGACGGCGTCGATACATAAAAAGGTCTAGTTCTAGAGATCTTGTTTTTTTTGTGTTTTTGGATAACAATTACTCAAGTGTATTTCTTAGTATTAGAAGCACATTTTCCTTTTTTTATATTCATAATTTAAATATCCCACTGGAAACCCATCATGTAGCAACAATACACACTAAAACACACACACACATCTGGCTGGTTGTGTGAGCTGCTGTAGCTGCTGCTCTCTCCACCTACTCATAGATGAGTCAACCTTAGATTTCTGTCATTGTTCTGCAGTCTAGAAATACCTCACTGCTGATGGGATTTCTTTACTCTATATTGGTGTTTTTAACATGATAAGTATGCAAAGAGAACGCACAAAAAAATAGGAGCTCTTGTTTAGCGTTTTGTCAGTTTTTATGTAGAGCAGGAGTTTGTTTTTTTTTTTGGTGTGAAATTTGCCTAACAAATAACTTTGCACTGATGCGACATGACAGGTGTATTCACTGTATGAAAAGTTGGAGGACTGTCCTGCCTTCATCCCACAGCTTCCCACCAGCAGGATTTCTGAGCTGTCAGGAGGATAACAACGCAAGGAAGGTCACGCTTTATAATGTTACCTGTCAGCCAGCCAATACAGCATCGCCCCGGAAGAAATTTAATTAGCTTGAAACGGCAGCAGGGAGAGTGAGGCGACATTAAAGGAATTGAACGATAACCAGCTTTTAATCCCGCGCTGGCTAGAGAATAGAGGAAAGAGCAGAAATCGTTCTCTATCGAACAGTCGTGACTTTGATGGAGGTGGAATTCTTTTAAGGTGATATGCGGCGTAATTAGTAATGCACATGTGTTTACAAGATAAATAAACCGCCCTCACTTCCTTTGATGTGTAATGGAAGCATCCTTAGAAATCACAGGCTGGCAACGACTGGGCGCGCTGAGACAGCTATTTACAACATGTCCTGAGGGAGCCCAGCAGTAAAGCGTATAGTGTTGTTCCAGCATAGCGGGATGCAATTGTATTCATGTTTCAGTCTCTTTTTTGATCTTATCAGTTGTGTTTTTTTCACAAAGATCCAAGGAAGACCCTTCTTTATGCCGGCTTTGTATTTTTACACTAAACCAAACAATGTTGCTATAATGCCTCCCGAGTGTGTAATTTTCAGACAGCATGCCAGAGGTGTGGTGGCATATAACATAACACTGTTAGCCAATTTTGGGCCTAAAAACCCTCGAATGACATTATTGAGGTGTGTTAGTCTGGCTACTAGAAAATCAATTGGTGCAAATTCATGTATTTTTTGTCCATAAGTCCAGTTTTTGCTTAGTTAAAGCAATAAAACAACAACCCACTTTCTCCAACATCATGAAAACCTGTTGACTAAAACAACATGGCAGTAACAATCATGTACCGACTGTGTTACATGGAGGTTGATTCTGCCCTCTGTTTGGAGGATGAGGAGCTCATTGTGCACTCAGTTTGCGGATGTTTTTGGTTGCTGTTTTTCCCCATTGAGTTAGCTTATAAATGCTGCACCTTTTTAAATCTCTTGCTAGTAGGTCCCAAACTTAGTACACTGTGAGAACTTGACATCAACGTCCTGTCATGAAAGCCTGTGAGACTTTAATTCTGCAACAATGCCGCACCTGTTTAATCTTTTTACCTTTTATACAGAAGGGAAAGGCAGAATAACTGTGCTATACTTGCACCTTTATCGGGCTGTAAAAAGGGGCAAGTATAGAAAAGGTCTTGTTTAGTAACTTGCACAGTCATTGTCTCTTGCAGTATTAGAGTAAGGTTTGTCAATATATGACGGTCAATTGCAGCATGCTGCTGTAGTCTGGGTTTGAAGATTGTAACAGCTATCACATACCCTGCTGCATCCTTGAGTAAGAGACTGAAATTCTACAATCTACAGGTCTTGTTCAATGGCAGACCCTGAACCTTCAGCTCAGAAACACATATGGGATTTTATTATATGATATACTATGTGTCCTATGAGAACAGCTTCAAGTAGTTGTCCTTGACAGAAGCAGTGATTGCGCTCAAATTAAAAGCTGTTTGGGAGGACATTGTAGTCTCTAACAGCTGCATATCTATTCATCTTCATAAGTTCAGTATCACAGAGATACAACTTAGTTAATGAAACAGCTCAGAAAACTTTGATGAAAAGTGTGATCATTAAAAACAGACAACACTCATCTTCATTATGTCAGCCACAGTTGCACTTTTGGCCTTGTGGTTATGCATAAAATCTTTCATAAAGGTCAAACACGTTGGATACATCGGTGGGAGTTTGTACATTTCATTAGTTGTGTGTGATAAAACAGAATTGTAGGAATACATTTTTTAGCTATTGCACATGACCCATCGGCAAAGTCATTTAGATTAGTGGTGATACAGACAGATTTTATTAAGCACATTTTGAGTTTTAGATTATAATTATGATAATATCGACCTTTATTAGTCCAGATCTTTCTTGTCTCAAAGCCATCACAGAGGACAGTTCTTCAGCATAAATCACAAAAGTGAGATTGCCTCACCTGAAGTGTCCCATTTTTTTAAACAAGACATATTTGGAGTAGGTTTTACAACCTAAATAAAAAAATAAATTTGATTTTTATTAGTTTTTTGTGCAATGAATAGATATAACTCAATGATTTTTCCATGTATTTACCAGTAATAACTCTGCAACAAATTCCTGGTTGCTGTAGATATTTAAATATTTTGATTAATTTCCAAATTAAAGCTACATTAAGCAACTTTTCTACAGTTTCAATTAAAGAACCAAGTAAACAAGCTAACAAACCACATATACCACACAACAACACAAACTAATAAATGTTCTGGGGGCAAAGATTTGCAAACAATCATGTTCACTGCAGATGTTTGGATTTGTCACAGCAGGAAAATCACCTGTTAGTTATAAACCACGTTAGTTATAATGCAAGCAATGTCTCAGTAATCAATAGCAGTGAGTCAGCAGTAACGCCAGTGTGCTGAGAAAGGTATCATTTACACCTGAATTTTTTTGATTGCTCAAATGGCCAAATGTAAGAAAGACATGCAGCCAGCCAGCAAACATGGAAACAGGAGCATTTTCCTGGCCACCTAACACAATAAATTCACTTTTTTGCTCTAGTTTGGTCTCCACTTTGTACTGAGAAAGCTATATTAAAAGTAGCAAACCTAACCGGTCAAAATTTTCTTTTCATATAATTCTTAAACAAATATATGTAAAAGTAATTACATTCCCATTATTTTTTTTAAGGTGCTGATTATGTAGAGATTAGCAAATGTTAGCATGTTATAAGGCTGAAATAGTAAACCTTTTACACCTGCTAACATCAGCATGTTAGCATGCAGAGTTTGGTATAAAGCAAATGGATTTATCAGAGCTTGTTAACAGAAAGCAGTTGCCAACAGCATCTTACTGAAAGTGTCTCTGACTCAACCATACAGTTACTGTCAAACCAAAATGAGCGAAAAGAGCAATTAAAAATTGTTTCTGTTCTTTTATTAGCATTAGTCGCTACAAGCAGTACATCTATAACAGAGTTCTTGCTTGTTATACACTTCACTTCCAGTGTACCAGAGGGCTTTTACAAATACAACACAGTCAATGTAAAAGCTCTAAAGAACTGAATATACGCTAAATCACTCTTGTGTTATTTTAATCCCAGGCATCAGCCTTTGATTACATCAAAAATGAGTATTCTCTATAAAAACACAATCAGTCTCATAAACTGAAAACAGTAGTTGCTATGTCCAGAGGAAACTGGTCTCTCTGTTGGGTGATCACTTGAATCCCGTTTATTATTCTATTAAATATACGAGCTGGGTGCAGTTTCCTGATTTCAGATTACATCAGTTTTTGATGTTTACATTTTCAGACATTTTTCTTCTTACTGATCCAAGACTTTATCAAATTTGTGTGTGTTTTTTTTTTTTTTTTTAGTATAGCAGTTTATGGTTTATTAATAAACTACTAGAGGAACCAGTGCAGCTAATTTGAGTACTACACAACCCACATCACACACCCAGCCTCTCTCTTCATCTCTCTGCCTCGCACTATCTGAGGGAACAGAACATTCTTCTGTTTTAGCTCCTGTTTTTGTGTGTAGCCTTTCAGAGCTGCTCTTCTTCTAAAATATTCCCTCTGAAGCACTTAGCCTAATTAGAGATCATTTATTCCCAGAACTAATCACTCCAAGTGTTTTTCTGTCTTTTAAAACAATAACATGAGGGAAGGCTGTTGGGCTAAGTGAAGGTTCAACAGCCTACGCTGCTTACTAAATCTGACTCGCGTGTTGCACTTTATTTGTATGCCTGTTTGTGGGGTTGCTGTTATGCAAACTGTACCCTAATTTGATTAGTGGCTAGAATGTAATTACTTAGCACGGGCAGGCATTTCATAGGATTCCTCTGATGATCTATCTTAATTAATGTTATTTTGTGCAAAAAGACATGGATTGTTTAAGTTGCTTGCTGCTTCTCTCCCGGTCTGGGAGCAAGAAACAACTTATTATAGTTAAATTCTTCACAGTTTTAATTGAATACAGTACGGAGTTGGATGCAAGTAAACTGATTTAAGAATTAAGGGTTTTAATTAGTGTTAGTTGATCAATCTGGACCCCCTTTAATGTTGAGGGTAGGGTGTAACTCAAAACTACGTTGTCTATCTGTTTATGTTATAAAATATCTATTTATATACCAGTAGTATGCAGAACCTTTATAGAAAATTGTCCAGACTGTCTTTCTCCATGTAAAATTGTTTTTTTCTGTCATTTATTCAATAAGAATATGATAATAAAAAATAATCGGTTTTTGAAGCAATTAAAATCTGTGCAACTGTTCGTGATTAATGGTGAAGATAATTTGGGGTAATAAAAAAAGATGGTTTTAAAGGTCTAGTGTGTGGAATTTAGGGAAATTTCCTAGAAATTGAATATATTAGACATATGTTTGTATTGGCTGGTGTATAATCACTTTAAGAGAGAATGGTTAGGTTTTTTGGTTCAGTTAGAATGAGCCCTTTATGTCCACATACGGCTCAAAATTTTCACCCACAACTCACCAAATACAAACAAAAGTTGTCATTGGCATATCAAATAAAAATTGCAAGCTGCTGATGCCAAACTCCCATCACTAAAAGACACAAATTGATTGACCAGGTTTGTTTTTTTATTAATTTCCCCTACTGCAGGCAGCATGCTACAGACTGTCAATAACTGTACTGTAATCTTTGAATGAACCTCGTTGTCAGCCATTGCTACGGTTATATTTATATTAGCTAACTAACAAGCTAGATACTAACAATAGTTGTATCACAGAGAAAACTTTTGTGCTAACCACAGAGTGACTCTGCAAGATATCAAGTTAAATCCACCTGAAAGAAAAAAATAAAGAGCGTAGTAGAACTATGCTGAAAAGAAAATGTACTCAGAAGTGTTGCTTCAGGGATGAAGAGGTAAGGAATGATTTTACAGACATTGTACCTTATGCAATTTCACAGCCAATTAAGAAATATTTTCAATGTACCAGACATTGTCAGATGGAGCCAAAAGTTCATTTTGGACTACGTGCATCCAGCCGTGTTGCATTAATTCTGACATTAAAAGCTTGACATTGAGAAATTATAGTTAGGTAGCGTATTTAAGAAAATGTAAACAGTTACACTCCAACACCATTCAGGTGATTAAGGATTTTTTTTGTATTTCAGTTGCTATTTGGGCAATAGGAGTGCAAATACAAAACACACATACACATACACACAGTTGTCTGATGGCAAATAGTGTGCAAATGAAATTCACTTTACTGTAGGTCACTGAATTAATTTCCGAAATGGCAATTGGTATAATCTCTCAAGGGACTTGTTGTGAGTAGTAGGCCACATTTACCCAGTTACCCTTACACCCTGCTGTAGATTAAGAAATACATTTACCCACTATCAACCCATCAACCGCAGCCCATTTGTTCCCTTCGGACTATTCGAATTGAACCGTTTCTGTCTGTGGTTAATTTTAACTGGAATGTGGAAGGCTGTGAAAACTGCATCAGAGGACGGGCCAAAAAGCTTTTTCCTGGAGAACAAACACCATCCCTCTTATCTCATCCTTTTGTTTTATGAAATGCTCTCCTCTGGGCTCATTAAGAGAGAATCTGGCATTTTCCAGTCTTATCCACTGTGATCTGAACTAGAGGAGTCAGTCATACAATTCAAAGTCAACCTTGATCTGCAGGCTGGCTCTATCTTAAACACACTGAGAAGTTTGGATAAAAAATTAAGTATTCTGCTGCACGCTAAAAGGCTTTAGGTTCCATGTGAGGAAAAGGCACTAAATCCATCTAATTGAATGCATTTATTACTGAGGACAAAATTGCTACTGCTGCTTCTGCTTTAAAAGCAGATAGTATTCGCAGTGCAATCTCTCTACAGTGAAGTATCAGCGCTGCAACACAACCCCGACCACTGCTCTTCAGTGCTAAATTGACTCCAGCTGCCTCTCTCTGAGGACGACCTTGCAAAGACGAGTCTCCTCTTTAACACGGAGCTGTGTAGCTAGCTCAGCGCTGTCTCTCCCACACCTTGTCCCCATTGTTGCTGATCTTATCGTTCAGCCTATCGGAGGACTAATGACCCCGGCAATCGTTGCTGACCTGTCGGGGGAAGTGCAGCTGCCAAAGAGAAGGGAGGAGAGTCCATTAAAAGATTAATGTAAGGAAGTGGACACTGTCCTCCTGGACCTGTGGAGCACCACAGCAGGAACGGGGAGCTTGATTTATTGTCGTCCCCCCTCCTCACATGCTGAATAGGCAGAGAAGGATGCACGAGGTGAAAACGACTTGCTTCGTCAAGAGCAACCGTAGTGCTGAAGTGTTTGTTTTAGATTTAAACTATGATCTTGTTCATGAAAATAGTTTGTGAATCATTACAGTTTCAAAGGTTTAATGATTTTCATTGGGAATAAATAAAATTTCCCATTCAGCCTGGCATTACTCAGCAAAAACTTTGCTCTGGAGCAAAGTCAACAGCGGGGTCTGACAGGCCAATTAACCTATGTTTCTCAGAGAACACACTGCCCTATTTATCATTCAACGTGCCACAATTAAGCATTCTGTTACTTTGGCAACCATTTTTAATAATTATTTGATCAAAGCGTAGAGTGGCACGAGCCCTGCAACCTGCCTCCATTACTCATGTGTATGGCATAATGTTGGCATTTGTGCAGGAGGAAAAAAAAAGTTTCCTATTATATGCTTTTAGTAAAGATTTGCTGTCAAGCTTGAGGAGCCTTTTTTTCCCTGACTCCTTTAGTGAGGGCCTGAACTTTTATAATGGGCACAAACAACGGCTTCTCCTGCACCGCATGGGTACTGACAGAGATGGCTTACCGCTGAGAGAGAGAGAGGAGGGAGATAAATTATTCTTCACTTTTGATTGTCAGGTTAGCGTCTGTCTGCGTTGTTGACATTCGGTCTTAAGTCTGGGTTCTACCTCTGCATGCATGCAGCAGGACTTAATTATTGTTTGCTTAAACTGCAGGCCTGTGTTCTGCAGAGCCACAGGAAAATAAACCTGTTTAACGGTAAGTTGATTTAGCTTTGCATGCATGCAAACACAGGACTCTTCTACTAATATAATATCAGCTAAATCTCATCCCTCTCTAACCTTCTCCAGTTGATCCTATCCGGGTTGAATGTTAAGTGGACAAAATCCTACACCTCTTCTGTCTAAAAGGGGTAGCTCAAGTGGGGTCGTGTGAGGTACTTTTCCATTGTTGGCGTATTGCAGACAGTAGATGACAATGGGCACGCCCCCAGTTCTGAGAAAGCAGCAGAACTTGGATGAAAGAGGCTAAGACATGAACTGCTGTTGATGGTGACAGAATCAAAACACATTTTAGCCACCTCAAAATTGCCCCACCCAAAATAATCAATAATACTTAAGATCTACTCTATATTTAGAATACTTTCAGCATTTGAACTTGCTGTCTGATGTTAAACTGAAGCCGTCATTTTGCTTTCTTTAAGCCAGACTCTTTTGACAAAGGCAGTAATTTTTTTTTTTGTATCGGTTATTTTGTTTGTGTTATTGTGTGACTTCGATGAATCTGAACTAAACCTTTCAAACACCAAAGTCACGTAAGAACACAAACAATAAAATGCATTGAGATAGACCAGCATCTCCTGTGTTATTTGGGGTAAACAAAAATGTATTTGTCAAAAGTGTCTGGTGACTTTGAGGACAGCGTAGATGGATAAAACTCTAAGTTTCCTCTCTGATAGAGGTGTTTGACAGAAAGGTAAAGTGGTTAAAATATTCTAAATACAACAAACACTTGAACTGATATTGATTTGTTTTTATCTGAGCTTTATTCTGGTTGTTAAATGTGTTTTGCTGCTGTCACCTTCCATAGCAATCTTTTCTTAGATTCCTGCATCAATATTTCTGCTGCTTCTGCAAACTGGGGGTGTGTCTACCACCGTCTACTCAAAGTAATACACCAACTGTGGATGAGTACCTCATATGACCCCACTTCAAAAAAACCTGAACTATCCCCTCAGTGGCTGCACTTTTTATCATCTCTCTCACTGTTGCAATTATAACACCTACTGTAGAATTTGAGGATAAGATGTGGGTTATTTTACAAAAACACTGCTTGGCTAACTCTATAAGGATTTGAAATTACTTAATGGATAATTATGGGCTTTCTAACCATTTGTCAGTATTTGCACCAATAGTGAGGGATGACTTTGAATCTTACTCTCACTGAGATAAAATAGGTTGTCAAATGTCAAATGACAATAAATGAGCTACTGCAGCTAAGCGTGCCTGGACCCTGTTTTTGAATATGACAATATTATCAGCAATAAAACAGTTTTCAACATAGCTGGTGATGTTAATCATGCTTCAAAAGGTAAAAGAGTGACTCTTATGCAGTTGATCAGCATTTAAAAATAGCAAGCCTTGATGCTGACCATTTAACAGCAGCGTTAAACCTACATTTACTGAGTTCATCTGCAACCCCAGGGCAGTGATAACAAGCCACAAACACAGCAAGGACATTTTATCAGTTTATTTTATATTTATTTGATATTAAAAACCTGCTAGCAGTTGCAAATTTGCACATCCAGTAGAGCAGCATAAGCATTCATTTGGTGTTGTGTGTCTGGCCACCAGATGGATGTTTAGTGTCATTTTCACTCTTAGTCTGGTCTGTACTAACTCCTACGAGAAATATGTGGCACCACTATGTTCACCAGCTATTCACTTACTTATCAGGGTGCCAGTTGGTGCTGGGTGGGTACTGTGCTGTGAGTTTATCAAAACTTTTTGGCTGAAAACAGCTGCCTGGTTCTAAAAAACAATGATGATGGGGTGCACTGAGACTTAACAAAAAAAGAGCAGAAATGGAAAAAAAATATGAAAATATATGGACTTCTTTTTAAATATTCAGCATCAACATAGACACTTGTGAATACAGTGCCATAACAAAAACTAAATCACAAAACTAGTTAAAAATACGTAAGTAAAATCAGAAAAATTTACTCCAATTATTAGAATCAAATGTAATATAATAAATATGATAAATAAATACATATATATATATAATATCCATGTGTTACGTTAGTCATTAAATTATTGCAAATTATTACTCATGCATTCGTGTAAAAGCAGGATTTTACTGTTGTAGTTAGTTAATGAGGAGTTCATTTTTCCAAATATTTTAAATTGGACGGCAATTAATAATTTGCAACTAGAAATACCTGAGAAATCTGGATAAAAAGTAAATCTCAGTGTTTAATAACCAACTGTAATTTGCTGCAGAAGCTTGAGCACTTTGATTATAAAATGTGACAACTTGAGGAATATAATTATGTCACATTTGGTGAGTCATGTGGAAAGTTTCTTAAATGAGTCTCAGCCCTTCTAGAGACCTAAATTGAGTTTTTTAAATGATCAGTCAGTGTGTTAAAACTATTAAAAATTAATTTGAGGTACTATATTACAATTTTTACATGAACTGTATCGCCCAGTTTAAATTGCACTAAGATACCTAGTTTCACATCACAGGCGTTTTGCATGGTTTAAACTGATGGAGAAAGACAAATAATTTAACTGCACATTGCTTCCTTTCACTTTTTCTGGCCCTGGAGAGACAGCCTTCACATAATATTCAAATGAATTCTGAGGGGTCAACTCATTACACAAAAATGAAAATAACTAGCAAAAATGTCTCTTTCCTTTGTCTTTCATGTCAAACATGCTGACAAACTGCACAGCCATCACCTCGAGGATGAAGTCACAGTGTCAGGGGGAATATATGAGGACAATTTAAATGGGTTGCTTTCTGCATTCCAGGTTGTATTTGTGAAATTTGCACACAAAGTTATTCTTTGAACATCTTTGCACCAACTACTGTAGGTCAGAGTTTACAACTGGGTAACACTTGTACTTCTGTTTGTCCTTAATTCCATACATAATAATTAGATAAACAACTAAATTATTTCTATAGTGCTGTGCTCTGTGTGGAGAGCTTTTTTTTGACTCATTTTGCCATTGAAAGAGAAAGAGAACAGAAAAAAATAAGATTTTGATCTAAAAAATACTGATCTCCAATATAGTTCTTTAAAAATGAGTCAGAAATGACTCAAGACTTAAATCCATATTTTTCATTATTTGAAGTGATATCCCACCCAATGCTATTTTTGACAGTTTAATAAAAAACAAAAAAAATCTATAATAATAAATCAAATGCATCAAAACAAACATGCATACAGCGTTTTAAGTCTATGTGTGTTGACTTTTGTGCACTTTAGAGCTTAGGTTAAAGGGCCAGATGTTTGTGTGTAGATTCAATCACCCTTTTTCAGACAGCCATAAAACATTTTTATTTTAAAAGAGTAATTTAGCGTAACGATCACATTTGAAATGTGGAAATGAAGCTTTCCACTGTAAAAACTTGTCATTTCTGCAGTCAGGCTGTTTAACACATGCCTTTCATAAATACATGTTATTTTGTTTTAAAAACATGATTAAAAATTGGTGAAAAATGATGCGGCAGAGGCAAAAATAACCCAAATTCTAGTCTATCATCTTCAAAAACTGGGTTTTAAAATTAAGCAGTGCAACTCAAATGCGTCTTTTGTGAGAACCCCTGCAGTTTATCTCAGTCTTCTTATTGAAAAGGAAATTATATTCTCAAAAACTTGTATTATCACCCCCATGACATCATCAGGGTATTTTCACAGACTTTAGATACCTCCATCCAGAGTTACAAAACCACAGAGGACAGATACAGCAGTTTTCACATGTCTAGAATGAGTGTTGTATTGCTTAAAGACTTCCAAATTAACAATATTATACGAAAAGAATGCTTAAATGTTGCAGTTGCAGAACACTCAATAAGAAAGAAGAATTAATTACTGGACAGAGCAAAAAAGTTGGATACAAAAGGGCAGGCAAAGACCAGGAGTGGGTAGAGAGCAGAGGGAAAAAAAAGACAAGGGTCAAGGATCCAGTCGTTCTGGAGTGTGGTCAAAAGCACTAAAAGCTCTGTGCTTTAACAGGATTGTTCGGCAAGAAACCTCAAGCATCGCTGGCTTGTGTTGCTCAGAGCATAATGATTGGGTGGTTTGGTATTTTATATGCAGCATGGGTAATTAAAACAGCGAATACTGTGCTGGAATCAATATGAGCCCAGCGACGTAAAGTATTACCACCGAGCCACTCCGTTCATGTGTGTCCATGCGAGTGCGAAGCAGACGAAGTGAGAGTCGAAAAAAGAGAGCGGGGTGAGCTGAGGGAACATGAGAGGCGGGACGCGAGGGACAGAGTGGGCAGCACAAATTGCGAGATAAATTTTTATTATGACAGATGAGATGGGTTATTGGAATCCAGGCAAGGCTCTTTGACTGTAGATGCCATTACAGGACACGGCTGCTTTAAATCTGGGTCACCTATCGACTTAACCTCGCATTGGGCATCAGCAGGGCCTCATTGCCATGTAATTATGCCTGGAATAAATAGGGCACTTGGCTTGTGGCACTACACCACATAGCGGCTGGTATAATGGACAGTGTGGAATTCATTTGCTCTCCTCTGTTCTTTCCTAATCCCTCCTCTCAACCTCTATTAACTCTCCACATTTTTCATTCCTTCCTCTGAGCCCCCTTTCTACCCTTTGCTTTTCAAGCCATCATTGTTTCTGTCCTTTTTTTTTGTGTCCCGCTTTATCTTATTCCCTGCTGTCCTTGAGCGGAGAGAAAGCAGGGGGTGGCTCTCCAAAAGGGTTCAGAAGAAAATGCACCATTAAGAAAAGGTTGTTTGCAAAACACTGCTCAAACTGTAATGCGTGGAGAGATTAAATTAAAGGCAATCAGCACAATGTGAATTCAACCACCACAGCCCAATTAGGGAGCATAAATATTCTCTTTACACTGAAACCCAAAGCCTCCTTATCGTCGGGTTTTGAGGATATTTTGGGTGGCCATTTGGCTCCATAATGCCTGTTCAAACCAGATCTGAGCACAGCACATTATTGCCTGAAGAAAAAGTGCTTCTAGTGCTTTGGCCACACAGCAGCTCCCAAAAAAAAAAAAAAAAGCAAACCCAAAGGCCCCCTAAGCTACAAGCAGGGTGTGCTTATACTCATGTGTGTGACTTTTTTTCCGCCCTGTGTGTGTGTGTGTGTGTCTTGCTGTGAAGTGACCGGCTCAGTAATTGGTCCTAGAGGCTTTTACCTGGCAGCGTCGACTAGCCATGTCAGTGACTTTTCTTTTTTCTTCCTCAACTCCAAATGGCCTCATTGGCCATTTAGAGTCCATTACCAATACTTTTGTAAACCGTTTCAACTGTCATGAAAGGAAAAAAAAAGAAAGGGGAGTACATTTTTTTCGTCATTAATTATATGCCAGACTTTTGTTAGTCAGAGTGTGCGAGCTATTTTTCCCGCACATCACAAAGAGAACAGACGCTTGTTCTTTTTGCCTTCATTAGAATGAATTCTGTACAACTTGGCTTTTATTAAAAACAACAGGGGTTCCAGTACCCGCTTCTGCCTTCATTGTTTTTAATCTTTGCTAATTAATTTGAAGAGGCGCTGATTAAAATAATGGAATCGTCGGGGAAGACATTGTCTTAAGCCTACATGAATTCAGCATAGCTGTTTGAACAGTACAAAGTGATGATATGCAATAATTAAACTATTACTTTTAAGAGTTATTTCCTGTTCCAAAGCACTTGCATGTTTTTTAAAAAAAATTCAATATAACTGAATCCTCTTTATTTGTACTAAGGTCTTCTCTGTTGGAGTCAATTAGTTTGGAAAAGCACAAAATCTGTAGGTTGAACCTGCTTCATACTTGACTATTTATATCGTGGATTATACGGAATATTGGTTCCAATTGGCTAGTTGTGTACAATTATTCATCATATTATCCACAAATACTAGGGTGATTCACAAATAGTTTGGCATTATGCATTGACTTGTGTTTTAAAATTATTTTATGAAATATCTTTGCAATCAAGCAAAGATGTAATGGGAAAACATACAATTAGGAGGATTTAATTGGACTTCCTGTGTTGCTAAAAGGGCTTGATGTTTACTGAGACCAGTATGTACAACAAGGTTTTCGTGGATTTTTCCTTTTCTTTGGGAGTTGTTGTCATGGCAGCAGTGACATCAGCGTTATACAAGCTTATCTTCACCATGTTTCTTTACACCTGAAGTGACAGGTCAGATGTTGTGGGAAAAACCACAAAGTCTTCTTCAGAGCACAGATGTCTTACTGTATTTTTTAACTCTGGATGAAAATTAAACCAAAGAACTATTGTTCCGATTAGCAAACTTTTATGGTCATGAGAAAAATGTCATATTTTCAGATGTAAAGGCAAATAAAGTCTGATGTTAAATTGTGTTAAAGCAACAAAAACTATGCTCAAGTCTGCAATCAAATTTGCACAGGCATTCAAGGTCCAACTGACTTTGGTGATCTCCTGACTTTAACTCTGGTGCCACCATGAAGTGGATGTTTCTGGTTTTCAGAGAAGTGTTTCAAAAATTACGGTCTTGAAATCTGGTCTATATATTCTCGGCCCTCTCAAGATGAACTGCAACAACTTTGGTAATCTCCTAATTTTCCCAGTATCCTCTAATTTACCTTATAACATTCCCGCCTTTAGTGCTAATTAGCAAATGCTAGCAAATAAATGAATAAAAAATGGTCACAAGCTGAACATTTTACCTGCCAAACAACCAGCATGTTTTGTTTTCAAAATGAGCATGTTAGCATGCTGACACTAGCATTTAGCTCAAAGCTAACTGTAGACTAGGGTTTCTCATTGGAAAAGGAATGAAATTGGTACCTGCCACCTGTCAAATACAGAGTAAATTTTGTCTGTGACAGGTGAAAATCTCAGGTCTTATGTCACTGTGGCAGACATTTTTTCTTGTATTAAAATACATTTTTTAAAAGCAATTTTAGGTAAAGAATACTCAGGATGGCAGATAAAAATTAAGTGTTTCTTTTGGCTTTTTGCTGTAAAGGCAACTAATCGTGGGCTCATACTTAATTGTAAACAGAATAATAGTCAGCATTAATATTTAGTGAAGACAATTTTCCCATGATTTATTTTAGGATGCCAGGGGCCAAAGGGAACTATACACTGAAAAAAAAACTGATAACCACTTCATCTTGTTTGCCTTTGACCACAATCCTTTTCTTACACAGTTTTTTAAGTTTGCTGAACTTCACCAGATTAACCTAGTTGGAGGCAAATTAGAAAACATTCATGAACTATTTGTCTTATGATAATTTAAATAAGGAAAGATGAGCGTATAAAGTTAAGATATCTGTTTATTATAACAGATTATATCCAGATATTTCGTTTTGTCAGAAAGTCTTTGGCATTTAAACTCAACAGGGAGATTTCAGTAATGGAGGGGCGTCATCACTGAGCACCAGCAGGGTGAATCTCCCTGTGGAGTCCAGACACTGTGGGTGGTGGCTGCTGATGACCCAGTTGAGGCTGATTAAATGATGAAATGGTCAGCAGCAGGATTAAGTAAAATCAGAGAGAAAATCAATTTTTTTTTTTTTAAAAAAGGTAGCAGTAGGATAATAGGCTCACAATGCAGGTGTGTTGATGTGCTATTAGACAGATGTGACCAGCTGATGAGAACGGCCGATGTCTTAATTAACAGTGAGGAGCTTTAAGTGAGCGTGCCTGAAAGGAGAAAGGCGATGTTTAGAGAAATAACTACAGGTCTGTGCATGCAAAGAAATAGTGGTCCTGAATGAACTTCTTTGGAGCTTCATGTAGGACAATTTGGAACTAACAAACGCTTTACATGAAATGTGACATTTACGTTGCAAAGCCAGTGGATTCTGAAAGTTCTTTTTTCCTCAATGCCGTGACAGCGATGGTTAGAGCAACGCCCACTATGGTCCTTCCACTGCCTTTGAAAGATTTATCTGTATCGGGATCATTACCATCCAGATTCCTCCTACAGCACCACTCAGCCGGTCCCGCTTTTTGTCAGTTCTAAAAGGGGCATTCTGGTCTGCTCTTTCCTGTCCGACAGGCAGGCCGCTAAAAGCTCATTTTAAGTACAGCAAATCAAAACACAGGGAACCTGTGGAAAAAACTCTCTGAGTGCTCATCTCAGGCTGACAGCAGGCAGTCCCTCAAGCATTACCGTGGTAGGCCGTGACTGATTTCTCTGAGGCAGGCAGAGCCACAGGAGGCTAAGTGTTCTGCTTTGGCTCGTCCGTTTTGATTTGCTCTGGATGTACGGCTGTTTGACATTTTGTCTTTTAGATGTTCTGTCTTTGTATTCAGACTGTTAGCCTTCGTTGTTTGCCCTCAATAAACACCACAAAAAGGACAGAGGGAGCATGGACAATGCAGGCGACGGGGTTATAACTAGAAAAATAATTTTAGATTTGTACTTTTAGATGACCCTTTTTTTTTTCCAACTTTCCACTTAAGTCAACATTTTTTTCTATTATCAACATGAAAAAAATACTGCCCCAGAATGCTGTAACCTAAAAAATTACGTACTAGCAGTTATTTAAGACTTTTAAAATAAAGCTTATGTGACATTTTTCTAAGTCAAAGCCAAGTGTGCTCTAAAAGCACGAGATGTTTATCAGTGTGTACGCAGGTGTCTCCCCTTCAGCAGATGGTGGACAGAGGGATGCAATGATTCATGCAGAGAACAGCTGCACAAATCGGCCTCAGTGTAGGAAAAGTACTTATTACAATCCATCCAGTCAAAGCCTGTGATATTAATTTGTATTTTCCTTTGTATTTGCAGATGATCTCTTATGTTTACAGTAGCAGCACAGGGAATGAACCATGCTGAGCTTTTGTGCACAAACCTAAACAGGCAGAGGTGGAGAAATAAAGCATTTCATTTGCTCTATTGTCACTTTGAGCTATAGGAGGATGTTTACAGTGACAGCGTGCCAATAAGGGGAATAGACAGTCTGGTTTTCGAGTGAGAATAGCTCGTACAGGAGACCCTTATGGTGTGTATGTTGTGGAACAGTTGCCAAGGCGACGTTATCACCTATTATCCATCATTGGAAGCAACAAATCCAGGCTCTGTTATTTATTCTGTTGTTTCCTTAGAAATGGAGGTGACAGATAGCATGATGGCAGAGAGAGAGTACATTATTGATCAACACAAGACCCGACTTGTCCTCTTGTAAGTTCTCTGATGGCAATCCCACGGGCCTTCAAGTGAGCGGAGTGGTGGGCTATCTTGTTCGACAGTAGTTTATGGGGCCTGTCATTGGGATGTGGAGGAGCATGTACCACAAAGAGAAGCCAGGGCAAAAGACTCCAGGGTGGGAGGAGATGTGGCGGATGGGGGGGGGTCAGAGGTCACAGGCTGTGAGTACAACGATGTAGGGATTATATTTGAGGGTTTGTGCAAGTTGTGCTGTATGTGTGGGGGGGCGTTAGAGTCGATAGAATACTTCCAAATACTAATGCTTTGGGCAGAGAGTGAAAAGAAAAACAGCGTGTCTGTTTGAACAAAGGTAAAACAGCCACACAGCAAACAGCTTTTTGGCTTTTTCCAGTTTTTTCAAAGTGAAGGATAAAAGCGACCCATGATTGTAGAAGGCTGTGTTGGTTAAATGGATCAAACACTTCACTTTAATACAGGATATACGGCTTTAGTCTTGTGAAAAGTCGAGACCTGATGCTGACATTTTTAGACTTAATTGGCATCACTTTCAGTTGTTACTTCACAGTTCAGTTAGGTTTAGGCTCTAAAACTACTTAGTTAGGTTTAGGAAAAAGTATTGTTGGCTATGACTCCTGGGTGCTATTAGCATCAAACAGTATACAAGACCTTCTGTTCTTAGATCTTTGGTTAGAATGAGGAAAAAACTTTCCTCCAAAAACCCTCTAACTCGTTCTTACAGATCCACATCTTTGGCAGGAAAAAATGAGCCACATTGTCAAAGGTTAAGTCTTTTCAGCTGAAATCTGGAAAGTAAAATATGAAGTAGCCTCAGCCTTGTCGTTAAAGTAGAAATGAAATGAAATAAGAATTTTGCTGAGAAATCAGTTTGGCTATTTTGGTGTTTGATCAAATGATTACACAAATCAAAGTTACAACTATGAAAATAATCAATTCTATGTATTTTTTATTTTTATTTTTATATTTTCTGCAATAATCACTTACCTTGCGAGATTTCTTTCACTGCAATTCTAACAACCTCAAAGACAGATGTTATTAGCGGCAGCAATTCAGTCTGTGATATGAAGATTTTTTACATTATTCTGCGACTCTGAACGTTAGTTGCTTGGTGTTGTCACTGGAATCACAATGTAACATATAAATCATTGCTAATGCTAACTTTTAGCAAAGCACACTGCTAGTGTAATGTAGAACAAATGCTATATTGTGTGTGCAAGAACTTGACAAGGAGTCAGCGGATGGTGAAATAACAGGAATGTAGCTGGTGGTTGTAGTAAAGGAAATAATATCCCAAATTAATAAAAGTTGCTAACCAGTGCTATGTTAGCATAGCAACTGTAATGTAAAAGTTCTTTCTTCTAGCAAGAATAACCCTCAGTGGTCTGTAAATCACTGCCATTGAAACACCTACTCAGAGGCCATAAGCTAAGAAGTTTTTTACTATTAAATTTCAGATATATTATTTAATTTTTTCTAAATAGTAAAAGGGAGAGAATGAAAATTTAGTTCAAATCAAAGCTCAGTTCATCTTTTTCCATTAAAAAAAAAAAAACACAGCTAACTCCCTGAAAATAAGAGCAATGCCACACTCTCATTCTATGACCTGTACAAAGATGGCCTTCCTCTGTTAGGAGAGATATATGAGATGGAAGATACAAAGCCAAGGCTCTTAATAAAAATCATCCATTTTTGTCAGAGCTGGCCAGGGGAAAATTTGCAGCAGTATCAATAGACAGCTTTTTTTCCCCCCTACTTCTTTATCTCAGCCTACCTCCATCTTCTCTTCTTTCCGGCTTTCTCTCTTTCTTTCACAGCAACAGCATACATCAGCACCGAGAGAGCAAGAGAGAGAGTGTGTGTCACCTCGACTGTCTCTGCTATCTCCTAAATCATTTTGTCTCTTTCTGAAGGCTGACCTCTCTGCTGTACATTTTTGGACTATCAAGTGGGACTGAAAGTCACACTTATCATTGGGTAAGGGATGACTACCAGACTGCCATTTATTTCTCGATTTCACCACGATAGGAGTGTGTGGGTGTGATTGAAATCCCTCCCCCCTCTCCGCCTCCTCTTGGGCATTTTGGACCAACTGTAGCAAAAGTAAGTGGTCTTTCCGAAACTGTACCATGCATTCCTCAAACCAGATCCTGGAGTTTGGAGTCAATATGCTGCTATATGAAGAAAAATGTTGCAGCAGCAGTAGAGCTGCCCCCACATTTTCAAACAATGCACCACTGTTCTTGAAGGTTGTTGAATCAGTGCGCGTAAATCTCCAGAAGTCTTTAGTAAGGACACTGAGCGGGTAAATATGATAAGAGAATGCATAAACACATCAGTCATACTGGTGTTTTGCGGAGGTTGCTGATACACTCCTGTAGGTGGGATTGTCATGCCGGAGGATGATGGTGCGACTGCTCTCCAGGGGAGCATGAAACAGGATTACGAGCACATCGGCAAACATGCAAACCACAACCTTTATTCGGGACAACTACTTGTCAAAATAACACGGTTGCTGACTTTAGGCTTTTATGTGATTTACTTTGCTTGATATAGCACTTACTCTCATGCAGAGACACATATCAACAATAATAAACTTGTATAAACGAGCTTCCTGCAGCAACTAGGATCATTACCCCTGTTGTTAAATCATAAAAATAGTGTGTCACACTCACACCTTAAGTGTGGCATTTTCACATTGTATGATTTGTGTGATGCCACCTATTTCTTGGTGGCACCACTACATATTATCACAAGGCACATATGAAACCCTGCTTGTCATACGTGTGAAAGTGGTTCTGCAGCTTGACTGAGTCCACTCTCAGCAGGTGCTCCACCACCCAGTAACTTTGTCCACAAGTTTCAGTAAGTTAAGTGGATGTTCCCCTTCGCTTTTTAAAGGAATCTGATTGGACCATTGCTTTTGGCTGCATGCTGATATGACTGGCTGCTGCAGTTTTCTCTCTTGACGCTTGGTCACCCACCGCTTGTCAGCCAGCTCCCATCACATTGCTCGCCCCTGCAGCTTTGTAGCTGTGGGCAGTACACACCTTGTCACCAGCAGGAGAATGATATTATGCACATGAGTTAAGCACACAGGCCGATGCATCCAAAACACATGCGCCTCGACTCAAACGCAGAAAAACACAAGCACATTTTTTTCCTTTACGCCTGTCAGATCTTATATCCAAACAGCACCAACAGCACTGTTACACGCTTCCCTACTGTCTCACCGTCTGACCACTTCCTTACTCTAAATTGCACAAAATCCAATCACTGCTCAGGTTTGTGGTGTGAAATGAGAGGCAGCAGAGACTCACTAATATAAACTTTCACAGTCTGTTGGAAGAGAGGAGTATGAAGCAGGGGGGATAGCTTACCTTGATAAGAGGAGCCTTTCCTGTTTTTTACCTGATTCAAATATGGATACACACTACAAAGACGTATCCCCTCCCACCCACCACATGTTTTTCAAAAGACCCCCATCTCTTTTCTTCTCCTCCCCGCCCTCCACTCCAACTCCTTCTCCCTCCATCAGTGTCACCGATTGCTTTCTTCCAGTCCGCTTTTAAATGAGTCTGTCTCCCCATCTTCACCTCTCATGTCATTTTCATTGGAGGCAATTCAAAGCAGAGAGCATGCTAATTCAAACACAGGATCACTGTCCCTCACTGGAGATAGTGGACGGAAAGCAATCGGAGCACAGCAACATGGGAGATGCATGTGACGGAGATGCTCCAGGTGTTTCTCCTGCTGGACCGAGTGACAGGAAATACAGATCTTTGAAGCTACAGTACGCTTTTTTATAACAATATAATTGTGCAGAGTTGTTATTTAAAAAGCCTTTAATCTTTTTTATGTCGCCATGTCACTTTTGTCGGAGAGATTAATTGCATGCTGTAGAAAGTAAAAAAAAAACATCTGGTAAAAGATGCAATTAATTTAAAAAGGGCTCCCATGCACACACCTTTAAGGAGGCGTACACACATATACTGTACACCCACTGGTCCTTAACTCCTTAAGCATGACATGAATCCACAAGCAGGAAAGCTGTTCCTTAGTTACAACCATATTGATGAACATCTACATCCAATATGTTGCTCCATTGATTCTTCATTATTCCAATTCCCAGGACTATTTCACTGTGGCATCGCATCAAGATGTACACAATTAATTTGCGCTTTCTATTAAAACCGAGCCATTAAAAGCATGCTGCACAACAATTTATAATTAAAATACTAGCACAAGTGAGAGGTGAAAGTCTCATTAGTATTGGTGCTACATGCTGTTTATTTCCTTGACTAATTTGAGCAGCCACTCTCAGCCTTTGCTGTGCTGATTTATGTATTTATGTATGTGTTCAAGGTTGAGTGTTTAGAGACAGTGACAATTCCCAGTAAAAATGGGCTTCTTTAATTACAGTTAATAGCAGGTAACATCATGGTCAATAAAATGTGTGTAAAAGCATGAAGGCTGGATATTAATCAGTAAATCATACGTCAGTGTGGCAGTCTTAAGTCTTGTCTGAGACATCAATCCTCTGATTTATGTCTAAATCCTTTAAAGCTGTCATTCCTGTAAGCCTCAACTAATGGTGCTTAGTAGCAAAGCGGTAGCTTAGCATGCTAAGACACTTAACTATGGCGGTAAAAATGGTAAACATCACCTACTTGAAATCAGCTTGTTAGTATTGTCATCGTAAGCATGTTAGCATTTAGCTCAGGCTAGATTTACATTAATTAGCTCCATTAAACCTTAATTTTCAATGCTATCAAAGTCACATTTGCACAGTAGTATTCCAGACCGCTAAGTACTGAATTGTTAAAGTATTGGTCTTTTGTCAATTCCTGCGTCAAGTGTACCCTGTCACAGACACAGATCTATGCAGCGATAATGAGACACAATTGATTAGCTTTGCTTCTCAAATGAGCCCTTCACAAGGAAATTGAAATAACACACAGTCAAACCATACGGACATGATTAATGGTGTTTTGAGATCGGGATCTAGTGGTATTTACATAATCAGCAGGGAAGAATTAGCTATTTCCATTTCTGTTTAGTGTGTAAGCAGCCCTCAACCTTACATCAGCCTGATTGTGTTGTCTTGATTTTCTCCAGGGCTTTGATGATGGTGATTGATGATGATGATGGGATGGATAATCATGAGAGTTGTGAAAATGACTTGGGAAAACATTATGAATAAGCACAATTAATTGCAATCTTAACTGTATTCTTACCGTGAAGACAGAAGGGGGGGGGGTGAGTTTCTGTCGTAGAAACCAGGCAAATATTTATCTTTGCAATGCTATAATTTTCTTTAAAATTATTAACATTTTAACAACAGAGAACAATATTTATGTTAAGAATTTTGAGACAACTTTTTAAAGAATTAAGAATCCCTGAAGACTTGTTTTTTTTTATCTTGAGTTTTTATTTAAAATACATAATCATGACAACATATGCAACTTCAAAGTTAAAGTTTTGAAAGAGGTTATTTTAATTCAACATTATCTTCTTCTCTTATGAATCCAAAGCAGTTTCAACAAGTGAGAAGGGTAAAAACAAAAACACAAAAACAGAAATTTAATTCGAAACAACCCTAAGTTGCAGAATAGTTTGTGTTCATCATTTTTAATAAGGGACTCGCTGTGCTGTCTCTGTTGTTAGAATTTTTAAAAAAATATATTTTTAATGTAGTACTTAATTTGAATTTTGCATAACAGAGTAAAGTTGTGAAAAGTCTCAAACTGAACACAGTTCCTACGTTCCCTAATGGACCTTAAAGCTGTTTCTAATCGAACGTAATGAGGAAAGTAGGATGTGTAATTGTCAGGCCTGGATCAATTTAATTGCCCTGCGCATCTTGGATGGTTAAACAAAGTTAAACAGACTGTTGCCACGCAGTCATTTTAATGTGTTGTCAAAATAAGTGTCTCAGGGTTATTGCAGGTTAAAAACTTGCAAAAAACAGAATAATTAAAGGTTTCAAGTGTTCAGAAAAATTAAGAATTACTGAGGGAAAAAGACATTGACTGTTGGTAAGAAATGGACAAATGAACAGTGATCTCAGAGCCCAACTACTGTTGACCCATTTATCCACCGCAGCTATGTACCAGATTTGGTCCCTCACAGTTATTACATGATAACATCACACCACTTCCTCCATTGCTCACTGCAGACAGGGATATAATTACAATTTCTGTTTGGGCTTTGCCATTTGATTAAAATGACTGATAGTGTAATTTTTGTTTTGAGGACGATCTCTAAAACAACAGACAATTTAAAAGATGAATGTGGAGGGAAAAAAAAGTAAAAAACCTCAGTAAAATAGCTGAATGAAAACACAAGTTTATCATGTGTTTCAAGTTTACCTTTCCTAAACAGCTGCCACTGTGTCTTAAAATGACAACCGTTTAAACAAAGAAAAGCACAATTTTAGTGCTTTCTTTGTAAAATTAATGATTCATCTCTAAAGCTTTTTCACTTCAGTCACCAAAAGGTTTCTGTTCATACTAGATCAAAAAAGGCTGTAGCTGCAAGAAACTCTACAGAGTCCTCTGGAAAAAGCAAATGTTCGCTTTATTCCTAATTAAACACAACTGACCATGAGTTAGAGTATCAGGATGAAAAAAAAAGTAAAAGGATATCGGAATTCTTTGTTAATAAAGGCAAGTTAATGAACTCTGGAGCTGAATCTGAATGTTCATCTAAAAAAACCCAAAACATGATAGGTTATTTTTGTAAGCCTAAAGTAATGAAAAAAAATTTGCACATTTCTAAATGTCACATTAGCAGTGTCCACTTAAAAAACCCATGTGTTTGCATCAGTGAAACGACTGCCCCAGTCTGTGGTCCAGTTAACACACATAAGCCCTGCACACACACACACACACAGGCAGTGAGAAGTTACGCCCTGGGACAACTAAAGCTACTGCCTGTCCTCTGCTTGTTCCACCACAAAAAGGTCACTGCATGATTTATGCGCCTGTTTTGTGAGTTAGATGGGGACTGTTTGTGCTTTGGGGCAGCTGACCGATCGAAACCTGAAATATGAAAATGAAATTCTGTTCATGAATTGATTTACAAGGTTGAGCAGGTATTACGCTGCCCAATTGGGAGTAGCTGGATAAATACATACTGTGTGAATGTGTGTGTGTGTGTGTGTGTGTGGTAGCGTGCATCCCAGCTGCTTGTAGCATGTGTGTGTGTGTGTGCAGTTGAACTTGCTTGAAGTTGCAGTGTCCCATCATGTTAAAGAAGATGATAAGATTCGTGTGTTAGCCAAATGTTTGCATACATAGCATGATTTTTTACATGTGTTCGTGGTCACTGCTGGATAAAGACATCAAGAAAGTGCGTATATACACATATTTTGTGTGGCTGCGTGTACACACTTTGCTCCTTTTCTCCATCTGATGCCAGCATCTGTCCCAACATGACAGTGTGCTGTGTTGCAGACATGTATTCTTTAACATGGCAGCTCACAGGGGAGAGACACAGATGGGTTTTGACTTCCTAATGGTTCTGGATGGCCACGGATGATGTTACTCTAGTTGACAAGCTGCTCCATATCTGCTGTAATCACATCCCACCTGCATGCTCTTTTCCATAAAAAATTGAATTTTCTTGTCAATGATTAATTAAACAATTAATTTAGAAGTGGCCTACATTTAGAAAAAGGGAGAAGATGGCGAGATTCCCTAAAGAGTTTGTGCTTCCTTGTGAAAGTTACAACAGGCTCGAACAAAACAGTAGATGAGTACATTTTGAAAACTTAAATAAAACATGAGAAGTGTTTTATTTACCATACCCCCTCCCGTGATCTGCGTGGTATTAAGGCTCTTTTTGTGTCTTGTTAGATACATCAAATACACCTCAGCTTATCCAAACAGAAATCTACTTTCACATTCGTTTTTGCTCCTGCACAGTAGGTTTCACGAAATCACAAAGCATGTTTTCTCATGAATTTATGAAGCAGCTACACTTGGAAAAATTTAATTTATGAGTACAGTGGCTGTTAATGATATAGAATTAAATAAAGCAAACGACTCCTGCACTCCAGAGCTTTTAATTGAGAGCACTAGGCAGTGCATTTGAGATAATGAATTCATGCCAGAGGTAAATAGATAGTCCTTGTATGCACAGTCTTGTTTAGCATGACAGCTGTGTTGGATACATTACTGCACTAAATCAAACCCAATTACTGCCAGCTCGTTGCCCCCATGCCCCGAGAGGTGTGTGATGCAAACGCAGAAGTACAAAATCCCTTAGTGGGAATATCTTAATATATGCAAAGTAAAAAATGGTAGAGACAGATGTTTTTCTTTAAAATGCATGAATGTGATTTAAACTTAAACATAAATCTGATTCAATTAAGATTTATTAAGATCCTCAATAGTCATTGTGTAACAGCTCCTTTGTTTTGCTGCGCTGTGCTATAAGGAATTGCTCCGGAGCGGCTCAAGGCGCTGATGTTGTTTTAATGTGCTGCTGCTGGTGCTTTTTGTCACTTTAGAGGGTCAACCAACACACTGTGATATCCGCTCCAGCACTTAGATGCACTGTGTAACGCTGATGGAGGAGGCTTTTTGGGGACAGCACTGCTGGGATTGGGTCTGAGTGGTAACCTCTGAAATGGAACGATGTATGAAGTGTATGAATGCGTGTGCAGCAGCAGCAGCAGCAGCAACAGCAGCAGCAAAGTATGTTTTGAAAAAGAAAGTGGGGCTGTAATGAACAGCAGATGATGGACTAGAAAAGGATACAAAGGGAGAAGCAACATTTAAAGAGTGCGAAGGTGCAAAATAAAGAGAGGGAATAAAAAAAGAAAAGGAAAAACCTTAAAAAAAAGAAACAGCCAAATGACCAAAGCATTGCTACACACACCTCAGCTGAGCATAGGGCCATGCCACCAGTTCTCACTGCTGAAACACACACTAGAGGTGTCTGTCAGGTCAATTAGCACTACTCTGCTTGCATTTTCCACCTGACGTCTTTCATTAGTGTTTTTGTCTGCATCTTCGAGGCTCCTCAATGTGTGAGCATGTTCAGTCATACACTTCGAGCCTTTCCCACACACTCATGGTGTGAACCACAGCCTGTGAAAGTACTGTGGGTGGGCCAGGCAGCCCACCAAGGAGGTCGCTGCTCCTATATTGTGAGCCATGCTGGCTGCGTAGTTCTAGGGATGGCAATGTCAGCCTATCAGATTGTTAGCCAGTCAATTACTCTGACCAGAAATGTCTCTGCAAATTTTTAATGGAGGACCATAAATTTGTGTTCAGATTTTCTTGTTCCCCAGATGATGAATCCTGATGACTTTGACTTTAGTGATAATGACATTTGTCTTTGTCCAAACTTAATCAGCCTCATCTTTTTTTATATTTCTTGCTAATTACCAAATCTAGCATGCTAACAATGGTAAACAGCACATGTTAGCATTTATCTCAAAGAACTGTTGTACAGCCTTTCTTAAAACGTGTCATTTAAGTCTTTTAGATTCCTGCAGACTTGTAGAGTAAATATTAGACAGTACAGAGCGGTGAATGATGGATTCATCCCCATCGATTCAACCTGGACCTATTTTCCAAGGTTTTTCTTGATAAAAACTTGCATTGTAGGGCTATAGTTACAGTTCACATATATATTAAAAAAAGAGAGAGTTGGACGTTTTAAAAGCATTTTGAACAGTAAGAATCCATTCAGCTTCTATAGTGAAATCAGTGTGTGTAGTCCAGGAAACTGTCTTGCACATAAACTTAAGGGCAAAGGTTTCAAAGGGGATCAGTAAGCCATAAGCTGTAGATTTTAACATTTTGACCTCAAGAAACATACACATAACAATCCACGAGGGCAAAAACATTGCTGGGGGGCATAAAAACCCTTTGATAAGTGTCCTTTATCTGCTATATAAAGAGCATACTGAATATAGAACCCTGTAACATAGTTACAATCCTTGGATAGTTTGAAGTTCTTTCATCTTAAAGAATGCCTGTAATTTTTAATTTCAGTTTTTTTATCGAAGAAACATAACTATTTAATCAATTTCTCCACTTTGAGCCTTTCGAGCACCACTTAGCCATTAAGTCAGTTCCACCTCTTTGTTTTAGGCTCCTTTGTGCCACTGTGCGCACTCTGCATTGTTGTGGGCACTCTGACTCTTGACAGCACATTTACATTTATATGTTCTGGCATTTCGACAGCACTTTAAGCATTTAACCAAAGTGGAGACAAGAAAAGGAAGAACTCAGGAATGACACAAAACTTTAACAAGATTTTTATGAGCACTGAAAAACAGCAGCTCATGAGGTGATGAGTATATTACAGGAATACTGTATCACTGAGTTAACTTAATAGAAATCTATACAATCAACAGGAGGTCTCTGTGTAGGTTCATTTATAGTCTATAGCTTTATTGATCCTTTTCTTTGTGTAAGTTGCTGAATGATCCTGCATTGCAGCAATTATGATCATCCCCAAAGGTCCAGTTAGACATGATTCAAATTCCAGCTGTGTCCTGCGATGACATGTCCTGTCATGGGAGACGGGAAAGAAGCTGATCTGCGTTAAGATATGTGCATTTCAAATAGTTGTCAATAATGGGATAAGTAAAAGCGATTACACCAGAAAAATGTGAATCCATCATCAAACAATTGAATAATCCCGTTGTCGAGCCATAATAATTGATGTGTTGACATTCTGAGTGCGCCTTTCGTTATCCCCAACTTGCAACATCGTACATTGTGTACCCACACAAAAAAATATTTGAAAAGCACACTCGCGACATGAAACGCTCAGTCATTTGAGCTTTGAAAAGATCCCTGAAAACGACACCGATGAGGTCCGCCTTTAAACGTGGCGTTTTGATGTGTCACGCTTTGAGCGCCCACAGAGCGGCTGTTTTGTGAGGTCCAGGAGATAAGAGGCAGAGAGGTTTGAATGTGTGATAGGGCGGCAGGGCAGCGATTTCCTTTCAGGTTTGTTTCAGGCCACCTGCTGGGTCCTCCAAACAGAGCCCCACATGGCAGATCAAAGCACACCATCAACGCTCTGTTTTGCTCAGATTTCATATAATTAGCAGTTTTATTTGTGTTCGGGGGACGGATCTGACAGTATTAGCAGCTAACTGACTTAGCCAGTGACAGAAGTCATCGTGTATAAGACACCTGGGTATGTATTTAGCACTGACTGTCAGTGTTTGAGTAAATAAGAAAGATACACTTTTCTGGTCCAATCTTTTTCTTACATTCTACTGATTTTTGTCAAACAATATGAAGCTAAAATGGTAAAGTGACTGTCTGTAACAATTGTAACATTTACCTCAAAACAATGGTTAACAAAGATCTATGGCCATTTGTCTTCTGGTTCCAGTGGACTGCTTTAAGGCCTTACCAGCCTTCACTGAGCGAATAAATCGCCGTCACACTCCTCAAACGGTGTGATCGCCTGTCACAGCCCTTCACATCAGTTTGTTTTATTGGATGTGGCTCACGCCTCCAGATATTTATATCTTTTTACAGCCATGTACTGTTGTGGCTAACAAAACAACAAAAAAAAAGGAAGGAGGAAAAAAAGCAGTGAGGGAGAAAGAGGATGCAGGAAGGCTCGGCAGGCGGCTTGACAAGTAATGGTGTGGAATACAGAGGAGGAATGGTGGAGCTTTGGCTGGGGACACCCTCTAGATCCATCTTCCGCTGCTTAAAGCCCCAGTGCCTGGGTAATAGCCGCGCGGCGGGTGCTTTCAGAGGTTGCGGCACGGGAGATGAGGGATCTAGGAGTGGAGAGGCCAAACTGAGAGGTGATTTCCCCAGCACAGGCCTCTTCATTTTGGGTGCAGAGGAGGTGTCAGCATTGCTGCTGCTGCTGGAACCTGAAGGGAGAACAAGCAAATTGCTCCCCACAGAAACAGGGCACCAGCAACAAACTGGAGCAGACATGATACAGAGTTTCATCCGCTTTACTGCCGTTCTCTTCTTTTATCCACACACGAAACATTAAAGCTTGCCCTGACTTACATGTCCATCCATTCGTACAACCATAGGTCTGTACATGAATACATGCACCCTCAAAGTAAAAAATGTGCAGACAGTACAACACGAGAAGAAATATCGTCACCTACAAAATCTGCGGTTCAGCGCCCACTCATTTTTTTGAGGTCACTGTGCTGACTAGAATGAATAGACCCCATGTTAAATGATGCAGTCCAACTAGCAGGACTATATCTCCTCTGGGTTATGCATTAGAAATATCTCCTCTTGGTTTTGCATGAAAAAAAAAACCCTGGTTCCTTTCCTTTAACAGTTTTGAGCAGAAAAGCCGACCATTACAAACTGTTTGTGATTCACTGTGACAAAAGCATTGGTTCTACATTAAAGTCAGCGGTAGCATACTGCAAGATGACAAGGCCTAACATCAATGCTGTCATCTTGCATTGCGGACAAAATAGGTAAGGCCCGGTGAGTGGAACAAATTAAAAGCATGGACTTGCTCCTGCTTCCCTGATAGGAGGATGGTTGTTGCTGCAAAAGCTGTTGCAGCCTCTTAAGCTTTATCCTGTTCACTGGTAAAAATATATCTTTAGCTTTTCAACGGCAAGATACAGTCTTCCTCTGACTATTTCCCGCCCTCTAAATACTTGAGTGAGATTCAGTCCATTTACCTGAATCAACTCTAGCCATCTTCAATTTGTTAAAGGCTCTCTGGCACCCCTGAGTGTGGAGGAAGATAATTGAATTGAACTCATTCTTCTTGGTGATTTCTCAAGTTACCTAAAGGGACTTGGGGAGGAAAAGCATTTTCAGAAAAAAAAAAAAGCGCCTTTTTCAATTTATTGCGAAGGCTATTTCTGAAAGAAAATATGAAAGTCATATGAGAGGGAACAGACAAAAAGGCAGCGAGAGAAAGAGGTGCCACTCCAAGCCCATTGTTTGTGAGTGATTTGCAGCATAAGACTGTTAATGGATTTTATGCTGACTCTCCGAGGAACTGTTTTTTCACAATACATGCTTTAAGTATATTAGTTATTCCATGAGAAAAGTTACCTTAAGACGAGGTGATGCAGACAAGAAACGATAAGAAGAACTTTCACAAGAGAATAGGTAGATAAATTGGTCAATTATACTGCTGAGTGCAGTGTGACTGTGGCACTTACACACTCAAGAAATTCAATTTTCATCATTATAACCTTTCTTGACTAAAGTATCCACCATAAAATCCAAGATGGAAGTAAAACCGTTAGCAGGCTCGACATTGTTTGACTTTATAAACTTTATTAGCATTCATATTTTAGCTAGCTAAAGCACAAAATTAAACTTAGCTGTCACCTGCTTAATTATCAGGGCCCTGTATTCTTCCGTAAGCACTGATAAAGATTTCAGAAGGGAGTGACACACCATTATGAATCATAAAATATTTAAGAAATTAGCAAGTGGTGCTTGTAAAAAAAAAAAAAAAAAAAACTATCTTGCCATTCATTAGTGCTATTCATTTATAGGTACTTTTAGTACATACCATCAATATTTTAATTTTCTAATGGGGCTCTCTGAACATTTATAGGGGAAGAGCAGATTGTTGCCTCAGTCTGTGAAGCAACTAGCAAACCTTAGCTTAGCAGCAAAAGGGCCACTGAGAACTGTCAATGGGAGAAACTAACATTTTTGGAATCTTCAAATTTAGACAGTATTAATTATCACAAATGGAAAACTACACAGCAGATATCACATCACTTTTGATTGTAGAGATAGAACAATGGGAAAAAGTCATTTTAGGTTTTCCAGTAATGTAGCCATTAGCTCTGTCATTACATTGGTCTGGTTTCCCAGGTAATGATGATCGTTGAGGTTCTCCATTAAAATATTAAAGGTGGCTGTTGCACATTAACTCGGTTAATATAAAAAGGGAGAATTTTCTTGTTCTATTTTTCACCCACACAATTTTTGCCTAATTTCAATATCGTGTGACATCAAAAACCAAATTTGCCCTTTTTTAAATATATACTTCACATTAATTCTTGGATTATTTTAATATTATTTCCCAGCACAAGTACCAGTTTTTGCTCCCTTTGGATAAAACTGTCAATTTGACCACCTCCGAGACATTCTTGCCTCATAAAACCAAACACACTGTGCGCTGAACTTTCAGCCATCTTTAATTGATGTTGATACACTAGAGGGACATTTTAGGGCTAAATTAGCCACTGAAAACTAGAATTAGAGCTCTAAACTGTGAGGTTCACCTCTTTTAAATGGATAAAATGAATATTATATAAAGGCATAAAATGTCCTCATTAGAGCAATATGAAACTGAATTAATAATTGAAACCTTAATAGTTTTCAAGAGTAACCATATTCAAAGAGAGATCCATGTTTTCTATGATACTGTGAAATGCACTAGAATAGAAGGACATTTAATAGTGACAGCTTCTTCTTTCACAGAAAAAGTAACTCTCCAAAAGAACCGAGCTCAATGTTAATTCCTAAACCACAACAGCATTTTGACACGCTTCTCAAAAACTGTTGACACATCCTAAATTAAAGTCGTCCCTCTCTTTTCTTTCTTGTGAAGTAATACTTCATTAGTTATGATTGTTCATCCATGCTGTGAATACAAAGGATTATTTTCTGAGAAATAACAAAGGACCTCCTTTGCCTCAGAACCACAGAAGATGAAAGAGTCAAGCCTTTGACAAATTAATGAATTAGTATGGATAAAATCAACAGCCAATGTGTACTCGCAGAGTAAGTAAAATTCAATTATGAAAAAAAGAAAGAAAATATGGCTTACAGAAAAATGCATTATAGTGTGCCAAAAATTTGTAAAGATTCCATCAATTTTTTTGTTTCAGGTCAGCTGTTGAGTGTGCTTCGAAATTTCATTTTTCATTGCTTTGTTTTGAAAAGAGGAAATGAATGAACTGAATTTATTTTAATTTAAATGATAATGCAGTATTGTTATTGATGGTGCATGGTAGCAGCTCTGGAGAAGACTTTCTGTGTTTTTTGAGTGTTTTGTATCCTTTTGTTTGCAATCTGCATCATCATGGCTAGAGGGCACTAAATCCTACACATTGTACCTTTGATCCATCTGAAATTTTCTATAGATTTCAAAGTTAACCAAAAGATCGTGATGCCACCACAGGGTTCACATTTATGGATTTTACTTAAATGTCTTGAAAACTATGGGAAAGAGATGTGGGTCTCTCTCTTAGGACAAAAAAATATATCACATAGGTCATCTCTTACTTTTCAAAAAGTGCCACCATCAGGTAAAATTTTAAAATGGTTCAGTTCTTCTTTTTATAACAAAAAACCTGCAAAATACCTAACGGAGCAAATATTATCATGCTAAAACACGCTAAACTGACATAGTAAATATTGTAAATATCATAACTGCTGAAGATCAGCATGCTGATCTTATCTTTGATCAGAAACATTGTGCTGTTACGACCGGCTCGTGGGCTGCAACAAAGGAGGGAGATGACACTGATGTTTACAATAATGAGCAAATATTTATTAAATAAGTAAATTCAAAATATGGAATGTGGATGTGAAGGTCAGTAGTGCAGGCAGGTGTATGGATGCAGTGAGTGGTGCGACACGCATGTTGTAGTAAGCGAAACAAAGTAACTAAAGCAACAGAAACAAAAAATGAAGCATGGTGCTGGTAGTGGCTGGCTGACAGGCAGTTTTGGCAACTGGGCTGCCAGGGTCACTGGCCAGGTGCTCCGAGTTAACTCATTTGGATCCACCCAACTAAAGTCCTGTAACACAGAAGCACACACACACCGAGGCAAGAGAGGCAGGCACTAGGGCCGTCACAGTGCCTAAGTAAATCCTTCCAGAGCACCAGCATGGCTGTAGATGATTGTACTTATGCAGTGTGCATATATATATATATACTGTATATATATTTCTACAAGTGTGCATGCATGATGAGTATGTATATTTCTTCTTTACTTCTCTGTTGGTGTATGCGACTATTTCAGATGTTTCTGGCTTAGTCTTTATTTCTCAGATATGGTGTGACTGGAGGAAGGGAAGATGTTCCCCTGTTGAAAGGGATTGAAGTCTTTCTGGAGACAGTATATCTTTTAGATTGCCACACTGCTGGGCTGTCAATCAGCCACTGTCTTTAACTTCACAACAGCAAAGTCTGCTTTTTTTTTGACACACCCAATCACATCGACTGCTAGACTCCTATGAAGAAGTCGAGAATTGATGTATGTCTCTGATAGGAAAGGCCAATGTTAGTGTGAATGGAGCTGACACCTCTCTCAATGGGTCATGGCTATGTTGCTGTATGTCTCCTGCCAGGATACTTTTAAGGCTTCTATTGAAACAGTAAAAAGGACATATTGACTGCAACCGCTGACACTATGCACACAGTGATTGCCTATATTTCACCTGTCTAGGACATTATAGTCGCTGTGTGGGGGAGCTGGTTGAAGCAGCCTTGCTTTGACAGAGCTGAGTGACGTTGGCAATGTGTGCTTACACACAGGCTCAGGGCAGATGGACACAGGCGGACTGACAGAGAGAGAGAAAAAGAGAGAGAAAGAAAGAGAGAGAAAGCAGCCGAGGGTAAATTCAGCTCTGTGGACAGCTACCATCAGACATCTCTCAAGGCAGCATTTGTTTGCTTTTATCTCCAGGAGATGAATCACTTATAGCTGGCAAAGCCAGTGCTGGATAAGCACACTGGTTCAAAATGTCACCGTAATAGGAATGCTTTCACAAGCTCCCCATTCCATGTTGGTTCCTTACTTTTCCTTTTTTGATTTTTTTTTTTTTTTTTTGCTCAAACTTTTTCTCTGTCTCTCTGTTGATAAACCTTACGACGCCACAGTGCTGCGACAAAATGAGTGAATAACTTATTTGTATTGATTCAGTTTGGAGCTCTGCTTGTACCTCACAAGATCTCCTCTGGTACTGTTTTTATCGAATTCAGCTTCCCAGTTTGAGACAGAAAAAAAGGTCTTCTTCCACCTACTCAAAGAGTCTCCTACATTGCAACAGAAGTGCTAAAATTGTAATTGGGGTGTTACAAACTAAGTGTATACACTGAAAAAATATAGCTTTTGATAAAGTGGACAGTGATATATGTTTATTCATTGCAAAAAAATTCTGAAAAAAAAAGATTTTTTTTTTTTACTCTGGCCTGCAGTGCCATTTATCCATCTAGATTGTTTTGGTGTTAGGTATTGAGTTTCGAAAGTATTGTCCACAGAGATATCTGCCCTCTCTCAAATATAATGAAACTTCATGGCACTAGGTTTGTGGTGCTCATAGCACCAAAAAAATAAAGTTGAGAAACTCAACAGTTTCTCAAGAGAACTCAGGGACTGCGCTGTGAGCAGATTCATAAAGAAGCTATTTTATTTCAACACCTGCTACCGGCATGCTGTGTAGAAGGAAGCATCAATGCATCATTCTTGTGGGATGTAAACATTAACCCTCCTATGCTGAGCTGTAATGTTAGCTAGCCTCTTATCTATAAGTAGATGCAAGCTACCTTTAGCGCACTGGTTTGCTGTGGTTGAGCAACAACAAATTAATTTAGAAAAAGTCCCTCAATAAATATGTTCACAGCAAGTTTTGATGAGTGACCAGATCAGAGACCAGATTTTGATTTTTGGAAAGAGACATTGCTGTTGAGCTTTGCAAAGGTGTTGTTTTCGTCGGTTTGAGAACCACTAGCCCAGGGTCATCTAGTTATATTATACTGGAGAGAAGGCAAACTCACACCAAAACAATTTAGATGGATAAACAACACTACAGGTTAGAAGGCAGAAACTGTCTCCACTATTTTGAGATTTTTTATTAGTACTAGCAAGAAGAGTGTATTGGACTTCACTCAAGAAAAGGTCAAATGGGACACAGCGATATTCTGCTGATTTCTTGGAGTTTCTTGCAGTTTTTCATGTGCTCTCTAATAAATACATTAAATGAATTTCCGTCAGTTCAGAGTGGTATAGATTATCAGTAGACTGGGATTCTTCCTACATGAGGGAGAAGCGCAACACTTGATATGTTTGATACAGTATGTGCTGATTTAATTTAACTTCTTTACTCAAGTTCTAATAATCTTGTGGCTGTTTACTTAGACTTTCCTTGTGACACTTTGATTAACTAAACACTGACATGGTAAGAAACCTTAAATGGCATTTAGGATATGCCATTTCCCTTGTCTTAAGAGCATCCCTGGTTTTAATCCCTTTGACATTTAAGGAAATAAGCTTTATTTGCTTTCCTGTCCAGAGATGAGAAGATCAATATCACTCTCATATGTGCATTAAATATGAGGCTGGAGCCAGGAGAGGGTTAGCATTAAGACTGGAGGACTGAGAAAGCAACTAGCCTGGTTCTGTTGAAGGTTACAAATTCAACTTACCGACACTTCCTCGGCTCACTACCTTGTTTTTTGGGAACTAAACTAGCTGTTTCTCCTTGCATCTTGTCTTTATGCTCGGCTAAACTAATTTTCTCCTTTTCCTAGCTTGATATCTATTGCTCAGCTACACACAGACAATTAATTTTGGTTGCATCACATTATCACAAACATGCAGCAACCGAGGTCTCACGGTTCATTTTAGCCCCTGGGTCCTTCAGCAGGTTAATCCAGCCCTGAATAATGTAGATGTAGGCAAGTCATTGAACTTGGATTTCTGGCTTCTAATTTTTTTATGTGTTTGTGGGTGGCTGGTTCTCAATATTTTGTTTTTCTTCCCAATAACGAGTGTTTCCTTGCGAGCCAAATTGCTGCTCTGGAACATTAGAGTTTTTACTTTACTAGCTCGGTGAACTTGTGGTACACTTGGGGTTGAATTGCTTCGGGTGATATCTGTTCCTGTCCTCCGCCCACTGGATCCAAAACCTTGTGCTTGACATAGTTTACTGCTGACCAAAATCTATTTTACATGGTCATAGGCAGCAGTGCTGTACTCTCCTCAGCTGCACTCTGTTTTTGCTTTTCGCTCTCCCAACATTTGATCCATAACGCTGCTCGGTTTTTAATCAGAGCTTTCAAATTTGACCTTGACTTAAATCCATCATGTTGACATTCCAGGTGAAAACAGTGACTCGCTGGCAGCCTCAAAAATCCAATGATCGGCTCTCCCATGTGCTCACAGAGGGCACGATTCTTTGCACTGGGAGCGTTATAATTACAAGCTGGTTCCATTTGCGCGCTCTCAGTACCTATAAAAAAATGTATGGAGTCGGTAAAAGCTAGCAAGAGGTAATTATCATAAGAGAGTGTGGAACAGAGCTTCATGTAGAGGAGATTATAGTCTCCTCCATCCCTTCCCTTCCTTCTCCATCCTCTCTCATTCTCTCTCCCTGTGTTTGTGAATCACTTTTAACCTACAATCCAAACAGCTTTGACAGGGATTATGGAGTTTTGATGAGAGACAGAGAGAGGCTGGGAGAAAGTGAGTTTGGGGTAATGAAGCAGCAATGTCAAGGAATGATTTATGAACAGCTCTTTCCTTCACTCTCCCTTCACTGAGATGCAGCCAGTTCAAACATCACATTTCAGAAAAATTCTATTCTGACCACGCACGGAGTGATCAGTGTACCATTTTCGAGAAATTGGATAGCATTGTTTGTTTAATATAGTATCCCAAGCCTTCCATTGATTATGTCAGCAATATTTCCACAGAGCAGCAGAACAATACACATTCAGGACAATATTTGAGGGAGATTGTGAAGCTCGGCAAAGAGGCATTTATTAGGATTCACAAGTTTGTTTTTTTTTTCCCTTCCTGCGGTGAAGCAAGGGAGCAGTGTTATGATTTTAGACGGATGAGTCACAGGCAAACCAGGCGCAGGGTCACTGCCGGAGCTAATGAACAGTTTACCGGCACCATCACCAACCACAGAGTAGACTTCATCTGATTGTTAAAAAAAAAAAAAAAAATTCAGTGCAAAACAGCTTATACTCGAAAATAGCAAAAAGCCGTGCATACTAGATATTAGCTAAAACAGGAGCTTGTAAATGCTTCTGTTTTTGGAAACAACATTAAAGGTGGCATGTAGGTTGTTATGACAACCATTGATATTGACTTTATTGGATTATTGCGCCCGTTTTTCCCTCCCACTGCATATTTACATTTTAGACAGTAAGCTGACATTTTTATCCAGTGTTGCTTAGAATTTGTAAGCAGGTAGGAGTTCAGTGTCTTGCTCCGGGGACAAGTCAGCAGAGGCAGAATGCATTATTGTGGATGAACATATCTCGTGCAAACCAACGCGTAACTTTTGAAGTAGATCAAACAGCTTAGGATTTAGGGTCGAAAAATAACTAGTCAAGATTCTTCTATCATGCCATGTGAATTTTAGTTATGAATGATAAGGACAAGCTAACTAGCTTAGCATAATTGATAGCAAAATATTGCCAATAGGAGATCGCTCGTTAGATAAAGATAATAAATAAATAAAAATAAATAACCATTTTAAAGCCCTGAGAATTACATTATTTTTATATAAAGTTTTTGGCTGTTATTAAAATTTTGTATGAAAAGTCCAAGAAATAGCACAACTTTTTGGGAAATTCACCCTCAGAACCCACTATCTCACATCTGTATAAAACTGTATATAGCTGAAAGCTGAAAGGTGATTAGCCTAGCTTAGCTTGTTTATCTGATATGTATTAAAAGACAAATGTAGAAAGGACATTTTGTGGTTTTAGTGGGGATTATATGCTGGAACAGATGTGTCAAAAATATAACTAACAAAATACAATGTGCTAATTAATAAAGTGTTGGTAGCCTACAGAGAGGCATTGATATAACTTCCTGAAAGATAGCCTTTAAGTTTGTTTTCCAAAGTTTGATCATTTGTTTAACTTGGCAGTAATGTTATCTGCTATATACAGTACTTTGCACATTCATTAATAAATTATATTTCTCCTACAGAAAAGTCTACCTTGAGTTATTTATATGTATGTTATTTTGGAATCCATTTAAAAGTTTCATTTAGCAGTAAGATCTCATGACTCTTAAACAACTCATCAAAATTATTTATATTTTATTATCATACAACAACAGCGGAAAGGAAATATCTCTTTCCGAAGAGCTCCCATCTTCTTTGACATATACACTGACTTCTGCCCGTTACATTTAGTGTGCGGCTCTGTGCTAACCGTAACATGTTGTAGGTTTCCATTTGTCTTCATCACCACCACCTTCCAAGGCAATCACACTGCCCCATCTCACCTAGAACCATGAAGGATGGCCGTGACTGTCGGAGGCCTCGTGTTTGTCTTCCTGTACAGATGATGTGTTACATCCCTGGCAGCCTTTTGAAGCTGTTATGTCTACCAATCAAAATGTATTACCTCATTTGACTGTATATTGTTATGACTGAGCAACAGAGAACTACAAACACATGGCTCTGCCAGTCCCTGACAGACTAGACTATTGCCATCTGTCTTTGTAAAGTGACTGGCCTTATTCATAAAGGCCTTGGATGAGAGTGTCTTGTGTAGTGGGAGGGACAGAGGCAGCTTTTGAGTGAAGCCTTGATCATCACAAATGCATTTCAACAGACATTTGTTGTGGAGGCGCTGCTTTGTATGCAAGATGCAACTTCACTGGTAATCAGGAAGAACAAACTTAACCAAGCTTTTAATTGTTGTTTGTGTAACTGTCTGATCCCATTTGAATCACACTGCAGGATCTGCACAACATAAAGGCGTATAAGTGGCATAATAAGGGATTTCACAGTACATCCTCTCAAAATAGAATTGGAGGTTTCAGTAGGAATAGAGTTAACAAAGCAATTAAGACATAATCATCATAAACTCTCAGTAAATTTGGGTTGTAGAGCAAGCAAGAAGTTTTGCAGAGTGAATCCAGAGCTCAGATTTGTTCTTCCTTCTGTCAAAACCCTCCAGTGCTTTGCCCTTGTACAACATAACCTGCCCCTGACTGTGATGGTTAACAGGAGGAGAGCACTTTTTGCACATGGCAGTGATGGGAAATGATGGCACGACTCAGCAAGTGTCAAGAACTGCCAGTTCCTGTTTTTGAGCCTTTCAGTACATAATGAGTTGATGCCTTTTGCAACTACATCAGTTTATTTATCAACAGAAACACACTTATTTCATGTTAAGAGACCATGGTTCACTGTATGTCAGTGATAAAGACATCCTTTTAATAAAATCTGTCATATCATTAGTTCTTTTCTGAGCGTTGCATCAAACTGTTAACATCAACATGACATCACCTTATAAAGTTAATGTGGTGAACATAATAGGAAACAGTTGCTCATACTTAGAGACCATGAACGATCAGCATTCATATGTTTTTTGCCAAGTAAAAGAAGATAAGTCAAATAGTCAATCCCCTTTTTTGCGCCCCTGGTTTTGGTCACCACCAATTCCTGAGGGAAATAACCGGCTCTTGAGCAGCTAAATCCTCTGTGATCACTAGCATGTCTCTTCTTTTGTCTGCCTGCCATTTGGTGCTGAGCGGGAGATATATGCAGGATTTATCAGAGCTTTCTTGCTGCCCACTGCAGCCAGAAAACTGAAGTGAGTCAGTGACTGAGAGTTAAATGAGATAACTTTCTGAACTGGGCAGCTGGAACTAGCTGTAATGCACTGCTAAGCCCAAGGGTGCTGCAAGAATCAGGCTACCCCCTTTCCCATCGTGACTAAATACATTGTTAAACTGAAAATGACAAATAGAGTCTTTTTAAAAATATTACTATGGAAATATTGTTTATGGATGCTTTAAAAGATAAATCTTCATTTTAACTGCATCAGTTTCTCGTGTCGTCCAATGTCCTATTCCGTTCCAACATACTGCACTTAACATCAAAATTCTGTTTTAGCACTGCTCTGATGTACAGATGAAAAATATATTTCACCACTGTTCCCCTTCTGAATTCTGTCTGTCGCAAAGCCAAAACCCACTGACAGCCGCAGCAGAAATGTGAGCTTTAAGCTACATGAAATACGGCCTAAGTTGAAACAATTATGGTTCATAGTTTCCTTCCAGGCAACTGAGTGACAGATCAACGACTCGCTTTATCGCCATTAAAGGAGACATTGGCCGTTACGTGAAAAGGGGATTCTGTACTTTTTCTCCCTCAAGTGCTGCAAGTCAAATCGCTCTTTGCTGACTAAGTCCTAATAGAATCTGGTGCTATTTGAATAAAAGGAGGCTTTTGTCTCATTTTGAGCAAATTTATATTTTAGCAGTGTTGCTGTCATTTTGCAACTGCTTTTATGGAAAGTGCAGGGGGGGGTTTTTTCTTCACAATTTGACTGTAAAACATTTTGATGGAAAACGCAAATTGAAAACTGGATTAGGCAGAGGGTTCACATGCACTCCCTTGCCTCTGTGGATTAATACAGTATTCTACTTCATGTTCATCTCTTTTGGCTTTCGCAGTTCCTTTGAAATGGGATGAAAAATACATTTGAGAGTTGATTAATAGAGAAGTAAGTCTTTTATTTAGGAGCGTATTCCAGTTTGGGATTTGCAGATCATCATGGCATAAAAAATGTCCCAGTCAAAGCTACGAACCATAGTTAGTAGAAGTTAGTTGCAGACACAATATGACAGAACACATATGTGTGCATATTCACATAGCTCATGCAAAGAAAAAAAAAAAAACACACACACATTCCTGGAGACTCAATCCCGCTGTGAGACCTCCTGAAGAGGTGCACCACACTGAGCCAGAAGGGCTGGCAGCCTGTTTTCAGAAAGGCAACCCCCCCCCAGCAGACTCCTAAACCCACTCTCCTGCTCCTCGACATGAAATATGGAACAAAGATAAATTATACACAACACCTGCTCATTTGACATGCCAAATATACGCGCCTTATGCAGCGATACAGGAGCTTCTGTGGCGGCACACCTGTTCGACGGTGTGACAAGGCAGTGACGCCTCATTTATGTGCCCCCACTGAATCATTCTGCCCGAATGCATTATTGATACATTTAATCTTTCATGTCGCTCAGTGTTTGACCTCTCACTGCAGGATTTGCAGGCAGGGTGTATCATAGAATGTACTCTTTGATTTGTCAATGTTTAATTGCTTTTTACAGAGATGAATGTGTTTCAAGAGGGAAGGGTATTGATTCAAGGTTGAGCGAGCAGTAATTCTGTGTTATAATTATACTTACAAGACTGTCAGTCACATGAGCTCACAGGTGCACTCTAATGATCTAAGAGCAGTGAATGGATTTGACATTGAAGACCAAGAGAGAAGAGCAGATTCAGACAGTTTGCATGGTATAATTTTGAGCTAAGTAATGGACTACTTGGGAAGAGTTTCTATACAGCCTTATTTGAGGTTTTTTTTTTTCTTTTCAGACAAGCTTAACACATTTAAAATAAACAAGTCAGTGAAGTTTATGCATATAGCACCTTTCACAGGCATCTGTCACAAAGTGCTTTACAGACGAAGAAATAAATCGAACAAATAGAGACAAATAGGCAAAGCAAAGATGAAACAACAATAAAAATATACAGGGGGGAGCAGATATGAGACACAAGTTAAAATAAAAAATAACACATGCAACCTAAACGCCTGTCTGATCAGGTGGTTTTTAGCTGCTTTCTAAAACAGTCCAGAGTCCAAAGACCTCAGGCTAAGAGGGAAACTATTCCAAAGCTTAGGGACTATTGACAGAAAAGCTAAAACTCCCAGTCTTTAAAAATGTCTGAGGTACACTTAAAAGACCCAGAGTGAAGGACCTGAAAGCTTGGCTCATGATGCAGGGATGCAAAGGGTCCTTAGTATACTGCAGAGTCTGGCCACAAAAACTTCCTTGTGGGTTTCATGTTACTGATATTTAATCCTATAACATATAAAATGTAACATTTCCACAATTAAAATGTCAGAAATTCATTATATTTTTGTTACATATTTGTTAAGTTGTGTATTCACCCTAATGTCTCAAACAATGTTCAAACCCAGTAAAGATTCATAATTTATTCCAGATATCTGTGCCTTTAATTGGTCACCTGTCGTTAACCTTTGAGGTAACAACAGGCAGAGAGTGAGGAAGGAAATCAGCACGTGACTAATGTAATTTAAAGAAATGATAATAACATATAAACAATGATTAGAAAAAAAAAACTTTAATATCTTACCTAATCTTTGAACATCCCTGCCTGCGTCAGTCAGATACATTTTCATCTGCAATGGCGGACATTTAAGAATGAATCAAACAAATCCCATGATCCTACGCTACATCACAACATCACCATCTACTTTCATTTTCTTTTATTGTTTTGACTAACTGATCATATTCTGTACATTTAAGTGAAAGGAAACCTTGAGGTTTTAAAACGAAAGTTCCAGTAAATCAAAAATAACGGCCAAAAAAAAACTTTTCCTGTCACACACTGTGAGCCATTGTGTGAAGAACTGTTGGTTACTGGTAAGGTTTGAATAGGCAGTGGGAAGAATTTAAAAGAAAAAAAAAACCACATGCTGGCATTTATATTTAACCAACATTCCTTCTCTGTGTAGATATATTTTTGCCGTTGAGGCGTGCTGTGTTTCTTTTCTCCTAACCTTCCCCTTAATCACGTCGCCCTGTAATATATGCCCAGCATCTGCCTCTGCCACCTCACATTCATGATAACAGTCATTATCACCCTCACAAAGAGGCATGGCACCCCCCAAGTTGGAGACTGCCAAGGCACACTATTGAAAGGTCACACAGGAGGGGGAGGTAGAAGGAGGCAGACAGGAAGAGGAAGTGTAATGCTGAATCACAGAGCTGGAGCCTGAAAAAGTAGACTCAGGAGGCAAAGCAGGTGAGGTGAAGACAGTCTTTATAGGGTCCAAAGGCATGACTGCAGTTGCAAATCAAAATGTAGCCAGAACAGGGAATGAATCCAGAGGGCAAAGGGTGGCAGATGGTCCTCAAAACATCTGTCCTCTATAAATGTTGAGGGTGATTGCACATGAGGAGCAATGAGCCGGGCACAAAACTCAAAAGGGATGATCAGTGGACAGGTGAGGACTGGCAGGAGAGGCACTACAGTCAGAACAGTGGGAGCAAAATGTAAAGCATCTTTAGCTTTTGCACTTTTGCCAAAAATGACAGACTTTTAGAAAACATTTACATTCACTATTCATATAGGAGGATTCAATCAGTTTTTGCTAGTCCTCACCAGAATTGTTGATTAGAGCAGGATAAAGTTTACATTCATTACATTTCTGATGTTTCACAGTTTACATTAATATCATGTCATCTGGGCCCCCCTCATTTCAGAACATCCATTTTTTAAAGGTAATACCCCCCACAAAGTTTAAGTTTTCACTGATAAACATGTTAAACATATCCATATATGGACAGAAATATCAGATACAGGCATCGATAGTAGCTTTGTGTCACACATTCGCACATTAATCATACAACATAACAACTCGATGCATATACAAAAAGACAACATGATGGAGTAACTATTGCTGTACTACATTAAGCCTAATTGCAGTTATAGGAAGTACAAAGCACATATTCGACACACTTCTCAATATAACTAGCTGATAGATAAGCTTGACTGCCCGGGACGACTGCCACAAGCCGTACATTTGATATCGAAGTATCATAACAAAGAGCCTCTGTTTGAGAGTTGATTAGATTTGAGAAGCTTTCGAAATGAAATTATACGATCATCAAATATAGTTTATGACTGCTAAGCATATTGATTTCCTTTCTGAAAAGCACTAAACAAGACTCCCATAAGTGGGCGTTTTGCTGCTCTGCATACAGTCCCACACTGTGGCTGTTGAAGCAAAGATATTAGAGGGACATAATGATTAACCACTTGCTGTGAAATAGACAAAGGTTTGACTTATTAAATAGTAAATGTGAAAAATGCTGTTGCTAACTGGGTTTGGTGAGTTTACCACTCTCCTCAGATGGCCTCAGAGGGCTGTTTTGAGTGTCAGCACTTGCTGGTCAATTTTACACGTGTTTAAATTGGTTAAACAGAAGAAAATGTTGAAAACACAAAAAGTGACAGAGTTTTACAAAGTGACAGAGGTGCATTGCAGGAAAGATTGAATAAGGCGAGAGAAAAACATTCAATTCATTTAAGCTTGTACAGATCTGCCTCCACTTTGCTAAACGCAATTAGGCCCATCCGCTGTGTCCAAGTGACACCCTGAAGGCCTTTTAAGAAGTCAGCACAAATAGATCTCTTGGCTTAAAGACAAGAGAAGGGGAGGAGGGAGGGGTTAGGTATAGACAGAGATGGGCTCTCATCTCCCACTGTGCTTGTGTGCACAGGAGAGATAGGAGGAATGAAAGGACAACACACACTCCCTCAGAGGAATCGGCATTGTTTACCCCTCAACAGGGGTGCAGGGAGAATGAAAACAGGAGCAAGATAGAGCGCTCATACATCATACTTTACCATTTGTTCACCCCACCCACGTTTGTATCAGCCTCTCTCCCTCTCAGCTGAGGGGAGAGGAGGATGCGTGATGGTTATGGAGGAGTGAAGAGCCCCACTGATATGTTGTGGAGTTATCTTTCCCGTGTGAAGTTCCTCCCGAGATCAAACGCAACGCCCCATCCCTTGCAGCAGCAAGGAGGCATCAGAATTTCATACCATCTACACCTCCTTTTCTACTGTTTGTCTCCGTTTGTCTTGCTATTTTTCTTTCTGGTGCATCTTGCCAGTGGATGCTACGCCACTCCTCATACACTGTACTCTCACTCAGTCACATGAGCTTTCACTCTCACCCAGTGCCTTGACTTCTTTACCCAGACTGTTCCTCAGTCTTGATGTTTTTTTTTGAGGCTTCATCATGCCAGTGATGTTTACTCACTCCAACACTACCTCCAGCGGTATATTATACACATAAAACCAGTGATTGTGTGTGTGTGTGTGTGTGTGTGTGTGTGTGTGTGTGTGTGTGTGTGTGTGTCTCTGGATCAGTGGGTGGCTGGAAGTCTTCTGTGTGAACTCATGGAGCAACTTTTGAAAACTGTTAGACTCACTCTTGAAGAAATACTACCATTCATCCATGTCAACACCAGACTTTCGATTTGATTCTGTCTGTAGCACAGCTGTCTGTCAAGGTAGCGAGCTCAGGATTGTGAGACTTAAAAAAAAAAAAAAAACAGGACTCTGGAGAGGAAGTTATAGCTGCTGATAGCATGTCTGCATGACACCTGTACAGTGATGCTGTGATCCAGATCACATGGTGGACTCAGCTCCAGCTGGAGTCACCTAAGATGATTTTTTGGAATTGGTTTAAGTTGCAAAGAAATGACAGTTTGAAGGTGTCTTGCTTCTATAATTGGACATATTCAGAGATAAAACAGGATGTTTTGGCAGCCCACAGTCTGCACACTGTGCCAGCACAGAAGGAAAGTCTCACTGGAGACACATTCTGTTATAAAAGGAACTGGGTGTACAGTATAAATTTCTTAATCCAATCAGAATTATCAAGAGTTGGGGCAAGACTCTGCTAAACCTGACCTTGCAAAGTAGGGAAAGATATTTTACTGGTCAAAAGTTTGTTGCTGTTCGAAAACAAGACTTTCAATTTGGCCACTAAACTTACTGGATAGAAGAAGCCTGTTAGGTAATGACTAAAGAGAGAGGGTGGAAAACAAAGCAGATATCAGATAAATAAGACATTATTTTCTGACTGTTTCATAACTGTTCTAAAGCAAAAATAAATACACGACAAGAAAAAAAAGAAGTAGAGAAAGAAGATATCTGGTCTATTATTATAATATTATATTTGGTTTACCACTTGATATTCTCTTTTCTAGATAAATGAACTGAATTCAGAATTTTCCACTGCAGCCTTTTGAAAATATGTTTGCTAATTGAATCTTTTCCACAAAAAAAAGGAAGAAGATGGGCTAAAGGAAAATAAAACAAAAAAAGTACAATTTGTCTGAGATTACACACTGGTCAGCCTGTAGTTTGACGGCAACATTTATGTTTATGTTTATTTATCTTAGAAGGTGCAATGCTCATTCATTCATATGAATACATAAATCTGTCATGTAAATGTGACAGATTTAGCTTTGCATGCTAATTGTCATTTACAATCCAATTAGGCTAACATTACCAATTTTTAATTAGCATCTGAGTTAGCCTTCAGTATAGGTTTCAACAGTGACAATCATAAAGTGACAAAGATTTTTCGGCTAGCTGTTACAATCATGTTACATTTACCTGTGCTGCCAAGCAGGCTAACTGAGATTTGCTAGCAATGATACTGAAGGAACCTGAAACTCTATAAAAGGAGACTTGCTGACATGAGCTAAGCCTCAGAGGAAGCACTTCCTCCCAGCCTCCCACCAAGATTGGCAGACCCAAAAGCCCCAACAATGGCCATAATCCTAACCTGTGAGTAAGCGCTGCCTGAGAGGCTCAAATCCCTTTACCGAGCTAGTCCCTTAACAGGGCTCTGTTCCTGCTCAAATTTCACTGCCCGAACTCCTCTGGGGTGAGTCCCGACCCCATTCAAAACCTCTATGTGGAGGCAAGGAGGAACAGAGAGTGGAAAAGGACAGCAGGAAGACTGAAAATACAACATTTTGCCAGTGGGTGGCTTAGACTCATAGTCCACAGCTCGTGATTTAGACAGGAATTAGCTCACAAGGCTGCTCAAATGACAGAAGTGTAAGATAATTAAAGGAAGTTAAGCTGTTTAATGATGCTTTGAGAGTTCCAGATGCTTCAAATAATAAATATTTTCAATCATGTTCCAGTTTATAGCACCGAACATCTATGAATGTACAGATTAACTATTTAACCAGATGTGCTAATTATGAATATCAGGGTTTAATGTGATGAATTTAGGGCTTTTAGGGAAAAAAAATCCACTTCTATTCACTAATCAGATAAATCTATTTGTGTATTTATACTCACATGTGTGCAATCATCTCAATTTATGTCTGCAAACAAGCTTATATTTTGTATGTAAATGCTCATGTCTCTGTGTACATGCTACACATACCCAAATCCCTGTGAATCATAAATGAGCTATCTGCCAGATGCAAGATGACACGTGCCTAACCTCAAGTGGTGGCCCGCACTCGCTGCCAGCCTAATAAACTTAATGGACTCATGGCTAACCCAAGATGAGTTCATCAGGTGGCTTCATTTCACACTCCTCATATTTATGCAAATTGAGGAAGCAGGCAAGGGCCAAGGCTAAGTACTACCACTGAGAAACCATCTAACAGAATGACTAGCGCCTGATATGTGTTATCTTTGCTAAAAATAGCTATTACCACTGTAAGAGAGATCACAAGGTTGCAATCGGAATTGTATTTGAGACTTAGTTAAAAGGAGGTTTACAAGAATGTGTGACCTTGTCAGGGTGTGTGACAATAATGTGTTATATATCAGTGTTACAGTAGAGACGGTCTTCTTTACTTTTCCATTCATATTCACATTGTGTGTTTAGAAACATACCATTGAAAAGTGTGCCAACAGGGCTGTGGAAAAAAAAATTCACAACTCTCTTGAAAAGCAGATTCAGTCCTCCTGAAGTGAATGTCAGTGTGCTTTTACCTTGACGCTGTACTCACCCTATTTACTGTGAATTGTCGTGTTGTTACATCAGACTACAGTTCACTGTTCATGCTTTAATGAAAACCTCTCTGTGTGTTTTGTTTTTTATCACTTTTAAAACACTGCAGGACTCCGCTGCACAAACAATGGCCGCTAACAGCTAACTAGCTCTTCTCTTGTTTATTTAAACACAGAGTTGTTGTTCAAAATTTTGCAATTGATGGTGAATGTTGATGGGGAATCAATTGCCACTATAACCTTTCAAAATAAATGTAATATCTCAGAATTTTCACATTTTGAGTATCAGGTTGAGAAGACAGCCAGCGGTTGTACCTACAGCAATGCAAAGAGGCACTCCACTGTGGTCAGTGCTTCATTCAATTTTTCACTTGCCAAGTCATAGTTTTGCTTACATACATAAATAAAATTATCTTTCATCCCTCATGTGTAAGGAGAAGATCTTTGTTCTGTTATCCTCAGGATGATGTGATGCTGTAGGGCTTAAACACTGGTGCCAAAACTGCAAAGTTTGTCAGTAAAAACGCAAAAAGTTCTTAAAATCTAGCATGCCAAACACTAAACTTTAATGCATGTATATCTGTCATTTTCTCTCCAAAAGTTGTATCTTCCTACCACTGAGTTTCTCGTTTTGTTACTGATCCCTGTGCTTAGGGTCACGCTTTTTCTTTGCTTTTTGTTTCTGTCTGACAAAAGAACTTCACATGAGTCATAGGATTGATGGCATGGTTCTCTTTTTGTGTGCTTTTGTCTTTTTGCATCATCTATTTCCCTTCCTCCAGCTCTTTTTTGATGACCAATAACCTATCAGCAACCATGAAACTGTGGCTACTTTTACATGCCTTGCTTTACGTTTCACTCACAAGAAGGAAATTGGTTATTATGTCTGTCTAGCATCTTAATCCACAACATTTTCAAGGTGTATTCAAACTCCCAGTAATAAATCTTTAAGTCTTCAAGAACCTTGAAGATAAAAATACAGTAAATCAGAATAAATAGAAACGTAAACAACTTCCCAAGGTAACACCGCTACAGCATTAGCTTATTTCACTGCACTATCATCATTTAAAGGGCAGTATGTTTTTGAATACAGCTCAGATTTTAATCATTAGGGGGGCACCTCTGGTGAAGGATACAGAAATCTGCAACAAACTAAAGGGCAGAGCAGCACACACAGATGGAGCAGCCGCTGTCTCTGCCGCTGCTTTCGCTCACAGACACCTCAGCCTCTGCCAAGATGATCACACCCACCCTACACACTCTCATTGTCTTAGAGTCTGTATGCTGATCTCTTGCATCATTGTTTTCAGCTTGTTATTCTGTTCCCTCGACTTCATTCTGTTCGTCTCTGTTGAGTTCCATTGATTCGCCTGCTTACAACTCAGTGTCTTTAACCCTTAAGCTTGCTGTCAGTTTAAATGAGAATTAACCTCCCAGCTCGCAGAGAGTGAAATTAAGATTTAAAAAAGAATGTATCTGCTTGTTTGCTTGTTTTTCTGATTTCCAGTCTCTCCTAATTTTCTCTCTCTCTCCTAACTTAAATTCCTTGATCCAAGAGCTTCATTTCTCTAAAGGATGGATCTTCTCTACCTGCTGCAGGCTGCAAGATAAACTTCTCCACAAATGCCCAAGCAGCTCATGAAAAAAAAAACCCACCTCTGCCTGGTCCAATCAATAGCAAAGCGTCTAATTAAACGCTCCTTCAGTTTCATATGCTCACACACTTCAACCTGCAATTTTCTGTACATTTCATGCGCCCCGGCTAATCTTTGTCTGCTTTCTTCAGCAAAATTAGATTTAATTTCTCCCCTTTTATCCACACTTCTCTACCATACCACAGGAGGTGGACCTCTATAAATGTCAAGCGCCAATGTGGGTTTTAGACTCGCCCAAGCCGATCATAGATTTAAAGCTCACGATTATGTCAAAGTGCTGGGGAAAAAAAATTAATGAAATGCCACGTCTCAGAGGGCCCTAAACCTTCCCTTCACCTATCATTTACATAAATTAATTTCACTCGGTATAGTTTTTATGGACAGATCCATATTGGCTCCATCACATTTCATAGATCTTTTACACAAGACTGAAACCCTTATAAAACCACCACTCAGCGGGGATGTTTATTCCAATATGTCATAGTTTTTCATGCCTTTTACAGTGACATCACTACAAACTGCAGCTTGCAGGCTCTGCTAGAAGCCATATCAGGCAATCAGTGTTTTCAGCTAAAGCGGCCTTGTTGCCATAAATCTTTCACTGTCTTTTTTTTTAATGTCTTTGTGCCCATCGCAGACGTAATTGGCAGCCTTTTTGTGTACCTTCCAAAGGGAAGGGTGGAAAATTTAATAAGATGGATATCACAAAGGTTATAACAAGGGGTGGGTTTCAAACTGACAGCTCACCCCTCCGCCGATACAGTGACAGAGGAGGCACAGTTGCCGCAAAAAGAACATGGAGAGTGTTGTGATAAATTGTGTCACTGAACAGTTTAGCATTTCTGGCAGACGTGAAGCAGGACAGGATGATGGAGGAGGCGATGATGGGGGAGGATCGGTAAAAGTCTCCCTTCAACTGACACACCTGATATCACATCCTCTTGTTGTAAAATCCTTCCCCTTTTTTGTTCTGGAAACCAAAGATCTCTGACCTGATCTTGTTCACCCTACAGCTCAAAATAACCTCTAATACCATAAGAACATAATTTTTCTGATCCGGCAGTGTCAGTGGTTCTACATCTTTGGCCTTTGCTGAGACGATTAAACCTGATGAATGTTGGAGTGGCTCCTTCGGCCTCAGCTGATTAATAAGTGTTTAATCAGGGTTTAGTCGGTAACAGCTGTGGACATCCTGCTCCTCATTTATTTAGCACAGACATGTCAGTCACTTTCTCCTTCCATTTCAACCTCTTTGTATGGCCCCTTTTTCTCTTACACTCTCTTTCCTCCCCACTCATGCTCTCTTTTGTGAACTCCAAGCTATCTCTCTTCTCTTGTTCTATACTAGGAAATTAGCTAAATGTACTTGCTATTGTCTACCAACACTCTGCTTTACAAATGTGAAAAGTTCTAAGGACATTATTCAACATTGGAAGATACTATTCAGTTTAAGAATGAGATAAGAAGATTGATACCACCCTCAGGTTTTTATGTTAAGAGGGGAGAGAGCAAAAAAAGAAAAAACAAGATGCAGACCTGGAAAGCCAATATGGACTCAAATCTAATCAGCAGATGATGATGCAGTTGTATAGCAGACCCTCTTTTGTATGGCCCAATGAAAATGTCCACGGACAAAAGGGTTGCAATTGTCCCAAAGACAGCAGAATGATAGAGATAATAAAGAGGAGGTCATTGGAATTCAGGACGGCCACCTGATTGATAGTGAACTCTGTTTCCTCCCTAATGACAACTCTATCTTCTGATGCATAGCGCAGTGCTCTCTTGAAAGCTCAAAAAGCTGAAAACTGGAATTAACTGAAAATTGTAAAGCTCTTCAATTCATACAGGAAGTCACTGCACCTAACTGCTGTCTGCCAAGAAATAGTTAAAGCAAGTGACTCCCACTAAAGAGATGAGACTAAGAATTCTTTTGCATTTCTGTTTATCAGATAATATAAAAGAGATACAACGTGTCAAAGCTGTAATGTGAAGTATTTAGGGGCATCTGTTTGTAGAATATGGTAGAAATGGAGTATAATACTCATTAATATGTTATTATTTAATGAATGATCACATAAATTTTGTTTTGATTTTATTATTTTAGAACTACAGATAGGTCTTTTTCCAGGGAGTTCACCATATTGTACCGGCATGTTTAGACTAGACAAACCAAACTAAACATTTTACATTTATCGGTTTTGCCAACCGTAGGGTCTCACATTCCCTTGGAAAGGTAGAGTGAGCAGAGGGATATTCATGTAGTTGCAATCTGCAGCTTCACTTTTAATAACTGATCTTCATGCTACAGTGGCCATTCTTTTGAAAATTTGCAGAGGGACGGGCTGCCAGCTTTCTTCTGCTTCCAGTCGCTAGTATAAGTCGATCAAGAGTGCTATCAATATTCTCATTTTACTATCAGCAAAAGGGCTATTAAACCTATTTTTCAAAATGTCAAACTTTTGCTTTTACAAACCATTCTGCAACTTCCTGCATGTTTAAATTATGTTAACTTATTTCACCTCCAAATCAGTATTATTTTGTTGGTAAAATACTGTTGATCACTCTGAAATGCCTCTGTTAAATTAAATCTTAGTAAGTGGCAGTGAAAACGAGAAGGCATAAAAGGCTTTTACTCCAACAGTATGTGTAAACAAAGGACTTGTACCTCTTAAACATTTGGCTTTATACGGTCACATCTGTGGCTTTGCAGCCATTATTTACTAATGGCCATTAAACAGCTTAGGCTGTGATAAGCAACAATCTCAAGTGTACTTCCACAGCAGCTCTTGAGAGAGGGGGGGGGGAGAGCCACTTTAATAACAGTCTTCGCTTTGGCTGCTGTCATGATGTGCTGCGACCCACAGAGAGTCAGGTGTCATCCAAAGCTGCAAGCGCCAAGATTTTTACTAAGTAATCCCACTGTCGATTACTCACAACGCCAAAAGGACTTTCTCAGATCAAACTGCATCAGAGGGTCAAAACCACTAAAGCTCCCTCCAAGCTGCTGTCCCTTCCCCCCCCCAGTCCTCCTCACATCCTCTGCAATAAATCACACCATCTGCATCGGGAGCTCACCACCTTTAAGGTTTTCCAGAAAGGAAAAATTTCTTCGCCTATAGTTTAAAATTGTACTTTAGAAATTAATTACGATCAAACAACATCCAACATGGTTTAAGATGGTCTTAAACTTTGCAGCAATATACAGAAATGAACCTTTTTTTTTAATATTTCGGAAGTGACTCAAAAATTATTTTAGTGATTAAACTTCATTCAAATTGAGATCAGTAAAGTCCCTGGTTGGCAGAAGCTGTTGCTGTTTGTTATCCTTGTGTCGCCTTTTTTTTTCCCTTTGGCAATTCACGCTCTGCAGGGACACAAAGAGAGCTTAGTCTGAAAGGTTTTGCCCGAAGATAAATTGGGTAACCTTCTTCTGTCATTAGTAATACCTTTTCCAGTGTTGAACAGCAACACGGAGCAGGCAGAGGTTTGATGGAGGGAGGAGAAAGCAGGAGGGATGTGGTGTGTAGGGGGGGGAGTTGGTGGTTAAAGCCAGGAGTCAGCGGTAATTAGCCATGAAACAAAAGCCCACTCGGCTCAGTTATGGCTCGAGTTTCACACCTTGAGCCATCTCTCCGTGCCTCGGAGGCTCAGAGCTCAGCAAAGAGCTGCGATGGCTGCGAGTTGTCCAGCTGAAACATGAAGCGGACCTGCAGCAGCTCTGTCCTGGCTCTGTCTTCAATCCATCACGCCGCCTCTGCACTTCTGTCTCTTTCTGTCTGGCTGGTGGGGAAAGTGCTCTGTCTGGCTCATGACTTACTAGGCCACATGATCGTGAATCCCCCAAGAGTCACTGGTAGAAGCAAGTTTGCAGGTCGAACAACTTCACTAATGCAACACAATATCTTAGTTTGCTGGTTTGTTGCTTCAAACATGCAGTTCTAATCATTTTTCCTTCTTGATGAGAGTAATACGAGAAAATTGATACCTCTCTTAACTTTAACTGAGATAACACAAAGCTACATAGTTCTACAAAGCACTTAGCATGGTTTAGCTTAGCCAAAATTAGCAAGGTTACAGCATGAAAGTCTCAACTTGAAGCCACCATGTTCTTGAAACAAACAAAACAGATTTAAGTGATTCATATTTATTTGTGACCTTTAGAGATTTTGATGATCTTAAATGAGTATTTTATTCACTGTTGGATTTTTCTGATCATAATCAGGATGTTAAATCAGAATCAAAATTTTTTTCAGTTTTTTTTTTCAGTTTTTTTTTTTATTGTGAATAATATAAACTGCTCCATGAAACTGTTATTGAAGCTTCATTCTCAACTAAATGTATCATTTTCTAAAAATTGTATGAAAAATACTAATTGTCATAAATTGTGACAAACAAAATGGAGAGAACTCTCCCACTACGGTAATAACCATGAATCAAGCCTGGTTGCATTGCTTGCTGGTTAGCTGCGAGTTAGCTTTACTCCCAGTGGCCCATGTGTATCTATTAGAGTTTGCATAGGCAGGTGCGCCTTGAACGAGCGCTATTAAAAATGCAGGTGCTGAAAATGCACTTGAGCTTTTAACTTTCCTCTTCAAAATCAGATCAAAGTGGGGGGCTCGGTACAAGCGCCCCCCTCTCCCCATGACTGCACTATTTTTTGGGAAAAGCCTGTGTTGACAGGCCCTTCATTAGAGTCTTTGTCCTGGAAGAGCCTAGTACATAATTAATGTCTCCATGATGGATTACACGGGTGGGTTGCGCACAGCGAAGAGGTCGACAAAAAGCCGTAGAGCCGATGCGAGGCTATTTTCTCCATCCAACACACCTACTGCATGCCTCCTCCTCACTCGTGCCAAATAGCTGATTAGTTAGTCACAATATTTACAACAGTGGTGAATTTAGTGCAGGTGCGAAAGAAAATTAACCCCCCTGTTCCTTTACTTTCCTGTTTTCTCTTTGTATGCACATGTGGGAATGGAAGGCGGCTGCGGCCCAACAAATGATCATCTTTATTCTCACAGGTGGGGTTTTGGTGGCTGTAAACCATTAATCAAAGCCATCGTTAATGATGCAGAAAGCGCCTTGGAAATTAAACCCCTTCTGTTCCCCTTTCCTTAATGTTGCTGCGCTCTATGTTCGAGCTGGAAAGATGAGGACTCTAACTCTGTTGGAGTAAGATATCTTCTATTTCAGCAGGAAACTGTGAACTCTGGTGTCGGTTTTTTCAAGAAGTGGCCACAAGTTAGCCACCACTTTCTTACTCTTGAGTAGTAATGAGTTGGAGGTATCTTCCTTTACGTCAAGTTGTAGCTCAAGGGTTCAGATTAATGAGGTTAACATTCGCCTTCCAGATAGAATGAACATCAATGTGCTAACTTCTCCTCACAACCTTCAGGCTATGATTTTAATAAAACAAACTAAATCAGAGCTAATTGCAACACATGGCGTTTTACATAAGAGATCAAGTGGGCTCAAGTGGAATGGCATCTAATTGAAAGTGCAGGGAATGTTTGATCTCTGTGTTTTCATTTAATACCATCCCCAGGGAGGCCGAGCGCAATATTCTCCAAACATTTCCAAGGTTTTTGGGAAATATACTCTAAATTAAACAGGAACTGCTTTGTACCAATCCGCTAAAAAATCCCTGCACATCTTAGGGATGTAAGAATCCTGCTGTCCTGAGTCCTTCCTGATGCTCGTCAGGCTGCTCCCTGGCGGTTTTTTCAGGATTCCAGTTCAAATAAAATTCATCTGTGTCTTGCCAGCGTTTGCAGTACAGCGCGGCGCACCGTTGGATGAAGTGACTCGCTCAATTATACATTTACTTAGACAACTAATAAAGCGCTGCCACTCTCTGCCAAAGCTGGGGCTGATTATACCGGCTGTACAAGCTGTTTTCCCTGCCTCCTGTTCCTCCCCTCTCACTGATCAAGACATTCATCCCAAAAGAGAGACGCACTTATTGGAGCGACTGCAACTCCCTGCGCTACATTTGTGCCCTGTCAAAAGCCCCTCCTTGCAGTTTGCAATGAATGCAATAAAAAAAAGGGCAATGAAAAAGTGCCTGTTTTCCCCCTCACATGCAGCTCTAATCTTCAGATACAGAATATGGGCTTACTTTTCTTTACATCCTCATATGATGACACTATCAGTCCAGGCCCTAAGCATGCCTCGTGTCTACAGATGTGATAAGCTTTATCAGAACTATATGCTTTTTGACGCTCAGCCAGTCCCAAGGTTATGAAAAAGAGAGAATCTGGCGTTTTTATTGTGATTTTTTTTCTTTAACTGCCTTCCGCATCAAAAATCTCTTCAAAAGCAATGATGCAATCACATTTTTATGGCGGAATAAAATAGCGTTTTCTCTTTGTTTATGTCTTCCCTTTGATGAAAGCATGTTAAAGCCAACATGCAGCCAGTGTGTTTGATGCTGAAATGCAGAGTGATAGAATGTTCCATTTGTTTCTGAAGGATAGCTGCATTAAAGAGCATCTCTTATGAGCTACAGTAGAAGGCGGCAAGGGTAAAAAAAAAAAAAAATACTGAATGCAATGACGCACAATCTGCTTTTACATCAGATGTCCCTAATATTTTTTTGATGTTAATTCTTTGGGCTGTTTGTTGCTCATGTATTTTTCTTTTTTGAATAAGGAAGGCAGCCCTCTGGAGTAAAGCTGTCTTTGCATGTTCAAAATGACTGGATCTCAAGTTTTATACCTCCATTGAACATTTACTGTGGCTTTTTTTCTTGTCAAGTCGTCTAAAACCACCAACCACCGTATGGTATAAGAACCCCTCTCCTGGGAGGCCATATTTCCTGCCTCGCTGCAAAAGTGAGGCAGACTGACGGGAAGTGTCTGATCGAATTGACAGCTCATGACTAGTGCTCAGCTGCTGCATTTTGCAAGCGGTGAAAAGGAGTAGATTCTATCCCGAAGTTAACGTTCCACTAATTGGATAGCATGCATAAGAGAGAGGGCTTCGTTTAAAACCTATTAGCAAACCTGATAGTCTCAAATTAACCTGCGCTAGATTTAAACCATGCTTCTTTTTTTTTTTTTTCATTCGCCGTAACCACACTAGCACTCACAATCACACACTCACTCGCTTTGACACACACTCTGCCTCGTAGCTAATAATTTATCCCATGATCATGCACACTTTCTGAAAGATATCGGTGTTGACACGTTTTTTTTTTTCTCGTTCTGAGGAAGTCACGGCTGCAGGATAACAACAGCTCCTCCATTTAACACCCCCGTGCTTTTGGGTGCAAATGATTGCTTGTCACTTTGCCATAATGTGTCTTTATGGAAATGGATACCTGGAAACTCTGCGCATGCTGTAAGAATCATCTGCATAGCCGTGCAGCACGAAGATAACATCTGTGGGAGCGCTCTTATCATAGACTCAGTAATCCATAAAAGAAACAACCCAAGCTGTTCGGATTCAGCTCAGTGTTTTAAGAGATATACACAAAATTGTCTTCTCTCCGTCCTTTCACAAATGTTTATAATATTTGCTTTGTGTCTATGATTGAATATGGATGGAATAAGGATCTTTCAATATCTGGTCAAATGGTCATATGCACTAAAATACAGTCGCTCAATACAAGTCGCTTCTTTGCCCCTAGTTACCAGGGAAACCTCTCTGCCTCTCTGCGTGTGTGTGTGTGTTTGAATGCGTTTGTCTATTTGTACTTGTGTAATTACACACATGCGGCTGGCAGCATCTGTGCAAGAGGGTTTTTTTAATGCATCCTTGAATGTATGGCTTCAACTACTGTATTCATGCACCTGCTCCCCAATTTTGTTAAAGCAGAGGGAGGCAGAGCTGGGCTGATGGGAACGAGGGGTCGAGGAAGAGACGGAAAAATATTTTCCATCCTGTATCTGTGTAAACATGCATGGAAAGAAAAAAAGCCTAGTAATTATGAGACTAAATGTTTATTAGAGCGTATGAGGATTAAGTATCCAATACAAGCTACAATAGGCCCTTTTCACTGAGGGCATTTTGATGTGTGACAGCAGGAAAAGCACAGGTGGAAACAATGAAATGAATTATGGCCGACGTCCATTTATCTGCTTTGGTTTCAGGTTTCCTGTATTATGCAGCTTTTGAATACAGCAAACCCATCATTAATGTTATTAGCAACACCTGTGTTCTTCCTAGAATGAAAAGTCAAAGTGACCCCCTATGAAAAAAAGGCTCATCAGGGAAAGATGCCAGGATTCTTTTTTTTTTTCAAATGTTCCTACATTAACATGAAATGTGTTGGAAACGAGCGACACATAATACCAGTTTCATCTTCTGTCAGCAGTTACAATGAAACGCTCAGGTGTCTCCTGTGTTTCGGCGGCGCGGGGGGATTGAGTCATCGTTTGCTGGACACATATTGTGCTTTTCACTCTGGCTGTTTCAATTTAAAAATGTCAGTCAATACAAAGAAAAAAACCTGCCTCCTCTGTGATGCAGTATTCCTCGCTATTATCAAGGGCTTATTTAGTTTATTCAGCCTGTTCCTTGAAAATAAAAGGTCAAGAATTCAGTGGACATTTAAACAAAAAGGAGAAAAGGTCGTGACAGGTTACATGATGGATGGATGGATGGATGGATGGATAGATGGATAGATGGATAGATGGATAGATAGATAGATAGATAGATAGATAGATAGATAGATAGATAGATAG